>JASAND010022862.1:0-32825 GCA_030248195.1 Trissonchulus latispiculum
CAGGAGCCTTAAACGAACTCACGACAAAGACCCCTACCAAGGTTGGCCGCAGAGAATCTCTGATTCTGGAACACCACCTTTCAGAGATCTGGTGCTTAAGTCTGCTTCATTGCGAACAGACGTGCTGACCTTCCGTGTAAAGGAGAAGAGCTTAGAGAAAGTAGAGTTTGGAACAGATCAGAGTTTTGATCTTGCTCACTTCATTACACATGTTCAACTTTGGGTGAGCAGTCTGCTACAAGATGAAGGAGAATATAGTTGCGATTTGTGTAACTTAAAGTTATGGCATGAACAATTCTTAGCAAGAATTCGTTAGGATCGTTATGAGTGGTCAGATAGACGTGAGGTTATAAAAATGTAATTTGAATAAAGTAGTTTACAGCTAGAGTGTCGTTAGTGTCAGTTGACAACCAGACACAACACTATGGGCGACATTTATTTACTGGTTGTAAGCAGTAAAGTGGAGTTAGGAAGCACAACATCGGAGAAAGAAGCTGGAGAAGCTATTTAGGTGACACATGAAAGGGTAAGTCATGTGCACTACCTAAAGTGTACAAAATAATGGCACGAGTTCCTCTGAAATAAGAGAGATCCAAATTAATTAAAATGTTTTGACGCTACCGAATGTATTAAGTTATCGCATTACAGCCCTCTGGCAAAACTAAATCAAGCAGGACAACTAAGAAGCTTAGAGTGATTAGGTCTGGCAGTAGGTGCGAGATAGGTGTAAACTTTCATTATAGAAAACTAATTAACTTATTTCTACGTCGCAAGACTTGATTCTGAGACGGAATCAACTATACGTTGATTCAATATGCACAACCTCCCCAATCGCCAAGTAGCACGGAACAAGTTACAACTTGGAATCGTTTTAAATAAATATATTTAGAAACATAGCACACGTTGAAGAACAGAAAGGACATAATTTCTTTGGCAACTATTGAATTTATTACTCCATGTTGTAGTGAGAGTGTAAAAGAAAAATAGAGCACGTGATCAGAGCTCCATTGTGCAACCGGTGTTTGCTTTTCGGAACAGATACCAAAAATCAACACTTGTGTCAATTGGCCGCCGCCAACACGGAATTGCTGGTCAGTTGTGTTGATATTGTAGGAAGGTTTGAACAAATTCAATTGGTGATAGCAAGAGTACATAATGATAAGAGTATGACAAGCGTCACACTTTATGCAGTGAAGGGCAAAACTATGCTATGCGCGCTATCGGCTGACCCCCCCCCACAAATTGACCCCCTCTCACACCGCCCGTATATGGGTACAAAGTTCCAAACGGGGGTCACTCACTCGCTGAGCATATTTTCTACATACACGTGTTAAACATACACGCTTAAAACCCCCTCCCCAAATTGGGCCCCTGTTAATTTCAGCGTGTAATTATGTAAAGCAGTGAGCGGCCCCCGATTGGACCACCTACCCATATAGGGGCGGCGTGAGAGGGGGTCAATTCGTGGGGGGGGGTCAGCCGATAGCGCGCATAGCATAGTTTTGCCCTTCACTGCATAGAGTGTGCCGCTTGTCATACTCTTATCATTATGTACTCTTGGTGATAGCAACAGCACACAAGTTAGAGTAGCAAACGAGGGCACTTCGATCAAAAATTCAGCTTAAGGTGTCCATCGTAATTGCTTCAAGTAGCTTACGCGGCCACCAAGTATTCGTGATTTTCACCCTAGTGCCACACCCCAGTTTCTTTCGTGATGAGGGGTAGTGCCATATCAAATTATATACTGGGTCCACGGTATGGCACTGAATAATTGCATATTTAGTAGATAGCAAATTGCGATTGTTAAAGACATTTATAGTAAAGCGACTTATCATTAAAAGGGTTATATTCAGGCGCACATGTGTTCAGTATCAACAGACGGATGCAAACTGATCAATTTGAATTCAAATTTATATTTTTTATACATTTTATCTTCACGTTACTACACTTTCCTCCCACGTTTGAAGGGGGGGGGGCTGACGGGGTCCGCTGGGGGCGTGCTTGTTCTTGGTTTCTTTCCGGAAATGGAACTTGCGGACAATCGTTATCCAAATGATCGGATTGGTATAGGCTCGTTATCTGCACTTCTGGCGTGTGGCTCATCCAATGACAGGAAAAGAAGGGAATTGTATCGTTGTTTCATCTATTAATGATCGATCGAATCCAGATTTTCCCGTTTTTAAGTTGAAATGTGTAATTTCCTTTCGGCTGAATTAGTCCAAGAGGCTTGGAGTACTTTGGATACCCTTTCGGTGCACGTGGAAGTCCATATTTAACGTAGTAACCAACTCGAAAGGACTGGAATCATTGGTCGACATTGACTGCGAGTTGGGACGTTGTCCCAACTTGTCCCCTGGACCCCCTTGTCCACCTGTGGGTACCGCCCCCCAGATTTCGGCCCATTAGTATGAAGCATCTGACAACATTGGACTCTCCGAAAGAGCAGTGTTTCACGGCTTTTACTGTCGGCATTTGAGCATTCTACAAAGTTACCCTTTCGGTAAAATTAGCTTTAGTTTGGCAAAATAAATTTGATTAAAAGTTTGCACCGAGTTAGATTTACTTTTGAAATAAATTTAGTGATTGTGCAGCAAAATGGTTAGGAATAAACGAATGGAAAGTTAGTATTTATTTGTATATAAATATGCTATTTGTAACCTTAATTTAAATTCCAGTTCAAAGCTATTATTAAATAGTGGGGGTGATGATTTCAGCTGAAAGCTCATCCTTCACAATTCATCTTTCATAAAAATTCGTAATATTGCCAACTTTTCTCCATTGGACTAATGAAACCTCCTTTTGGGACCATTTTTTCTGAGGTAACATCTTATTTTTAGGCATTTGTCTCTCTCCGGGGTTTGACCTAAAAAACTCCCAACCCAACTTTAGGCACCATTAGAAGTGGGCCAAAACGTTTGCTCAGCTGTGCCAAAAAATTCTTGAAATTGATTTTTTGGCACTGACTGTGTTTTTCTAGCCCTAATTCGAAAGTTGGAAAAGGTTTTTAGCTAGCGTCAAAGTTTAAGTTTATCATATTGTGAGCTGAGTATATGCTGGCTGGCGAAGTTTTAGCTTTGCTTCCAACAGCTGACTAGAAACAACCGATTTGCCTATTTACGTCATTTTCAGCTAGGCTTCAGAAAATTTGGTTGATTGTCCCCCCCCCCTCTATTAGTATTAAATTTTCGAGGTAGCTTTTTAGGACAATTAGTCATTCTAACTTTCAAATTTTAATCATTAAACTCTTTATGTTGTTTGGGTTCTGCAGCATTCTCCGGCATGTCTGAGAAAAGTTGATAAACACATTAATTGTAAGGTGTGGAATAAAATGTGTCAGTGAGGCACACTGCTTTTTCGGCATTAGGCTAGAGTTGTAGGTTTTTGATTTAGGACCTAACTGGACTATTATCATCTGATTTATCTGTCAAAAATTGCTAGTTAATAGTTCCATGTCCACTTTCTGTTCTGTAGTTGATTTATTCCACAATTCCTCTGACCAAGTCAAAGAAGTCTTGCGACTAGAATTGTGCCCGAGCCTTGTAACGGTTTTAAAGCCTAGCCGGCCCATACCAGGGTTTTTTAGTTGCTCTCTCTGCCAGGTATGGTTCCGGTAAGTCTCGAAGGCCCGAATTAGGCGACATGTTGGGCTTTGGAGGCCCCGGTGAAGCACGCTCCGAATTTTTGTTGAATATATTCCAAATTTTTTCCAGACCATTTTCAGTAAAAAGTCGTATATATTCAAGGCTGCAGAGTTCGATTTTGGTGGGGTTCTCCCCGACTTTGACGATGGGGTCAACCCTTGAAACAACTTTAAAACTTTCAGGAGTATGCAATCACAGTATTATTGCGATCACAATTATTTTGTGTGGTCCAAAATTAGTAAAAAATGAAAATTGTTTGTTTAAAAAACCCCTACAATCTGCATAAAAATGTGCAATTGGTTGACATCAGTGATAGATTTTTCTTTTTCCGTTGATTAAGAGGGTCTATCCTTTATCCTTCTTTTCGAAGGAGTCTGCATCTCTCAATTCCCTGATTCTCTCAGATTAAGTTTTTTGGCTGACAATATCTGAATTAGAATTAGAAATAGAATTAGAATTAGCCTAGGCCATCTAGCTTAGAACTGGCCAACTGGGCGTTGGAGTGGGTCGTATCCTGGCCCGGTCCTAGAACTTTCTTAACGGTACAGCTTTTCTTGAGAGTGGCAAAAGTCTATTTTCAAGACAATAATATTGGAAGGGAAGCAGGCATAGGAAAGATTGATAAACCTGATATGGGAGTTCAGCTGATGGCCTTTTGTTGTGGTGTAGTGGTAATGAATGAAATGAAATTGTCACTTCAGCACCTGAGAGCACGTTGAGACCTTCAGCACGTAAGCACGTCTGGCATGCAAGCGGAAGGGTGCAAATTTTGTTTGTGGTCAAGAGAATTTGTGTGAAATGGGAAATTTTCCAAAGATGGTTGGGCATTCTGCCATACGAGATTTGCTAGTTAATGTAGTTTTGCATTTTTAGGGAATACATACAAAAGTCTTGAGCCTTGCTTACGCGGCCATCTATTTGTAAAACTAGCCAATTGCAAATCTGTTAAGCAAATTTTACATTTTTGCTGCAAGGAGACGCTTGATCCTAACTATGTGTGAATTTAAATCTCCTAGAATCCAGAAATCATTCCTTTAAACGCAAAAAACTTTGTTATATACAAGAAAACTTAGAATATTTAACAGGAAAGTTATTAGAATTGTACAATCAGTCATTAGTCTTAACTCCTTGTTTCTATATCTATACTGGGATCAATTCCCATATTTGACATTTTCGTGTTATTCATTTTTCATTATTCCGGGTCCAATTTTTCATTATACTTATAAGTTTGCCATTATTTGGTTTTCATTAAATAAACAAGTTTTAATTTTCAAATAATGCTCTGGTTTGTATTTAATTATCTTTGATTACTGTAAAGCTGATACTTTATCAGAAAATTCGACAGCACTAAATCCTGCAAGCGGGTGCAAATCTGCAATTATGGCGTCTGGTTGGATTGAGCCGTTGCGATGGATTGTTTTTGGCTTCAACCTTTTATTATGGGTAAATTTAATACATCATAAATTGCAACTTTGTTTATGTTTATCCCAATTCAATTCCAAGGGCCGTTTCGCGAGAGAGTTAAAGGAGTAGAGTTAAAATTTGATTACTCGTTTAACCCTCCAGTCCAGTTTAAATGAACTGAAATGAGTTTAAAGTCTTTCAACCCAGCGCGCGAAAAGGATTGAGTTAACTTTAACTTTTTAAACTTTTTTAACTAGTTGCGCGAAAAGGTCCTACCACTTCTACGTTTTTGACATGATGCAACTACTGTAACTTAGGTATTTAGGTTAGACTTTAGTTTAGCGCCGAGTACCGATTGGTAGTTGCTGACAATGGCACAGACAATTTAATAAAATGTACACATGATAAGAGCCAAGCTTCCCACTCTTCTTCATTATATACTCTTGCAATTATTAAATTACCTTAAATTAAATCTAATAAAATTTATTTTAAAATAAAATTAGGTATCGTCTGCTGTTGATTTGTTTTAGATCTTCGGCCTGATCCTGTTCATTGTGGGTCTGTGGCTTCGATTCGATCAATCTGTCTGGGGATACATCAATATGGATTATCCGGTTCTGGAGGAATATTATGTCGGACCCATCATAATGATTGTGGTCGGTGCCTTCCTGACCTTCCTCGGCTTCCTGGGCTGCTGTGGTGCGCTGCGGCGCTCCAAAATCATGCTCACTGTGGTGAGGCTTTCGTGCTTTTCAAGAAACATACTCTCCAAGCAAGAGTACATAATACCTAAGAGTTCATAATCTAATAGATTAGATATTGACTAGGTGTGACGAATTAGAAGAAGAGTAAGCCACCAGAGGACTCTTCTATAATGCATTTCTAACTGCTCCTCCCAACAGGGATCTATTTATGGCTGCCCCCAACAAACGGGGACTTCTTTTGGCTACCTTCCCTCCTCACCAAACGGGGAGTGGTTACGTTTGCCGACCACCCCACCTCCAGCAGACGGGGACTATTCGCGTATCGTGGGCGGAACACCGTTACTCAATGCAATAAAGAGTAACCTTTTAGTGGCTTACTCGACTTCTAGTGGATAAGGGATTATAGATTCTTGATAATAGATAAGAGTGTGACATGCAGTCAAGGCTGAGTTTTGAGGTCTGACCAGGAAGTGTAGTGTGTTAATTTAGTTAATAGCTCGTTTAGCTGGTTTAGCTCCACTTGAACTTAGCGTTCCCTTCCCCTCTTGTTCTCTTTCCTGAAAAAAGCCAGTTGAGTTTAGGCCAGCTCAAGGTCAGGTTCTTCGCATCGCTTAACTACAACGATATGTCCCATACTTCTGTATGGACACATATTCAACTTTCCCTACTATTTTCATTGCACACAATAGAAGGAGATTTCTGAACTAGCTTCCTGTATCCTTTTGTATTTCAGTTCGTCGTCTTGCTTCTGATCTTCTGCGCCTGTGAGCTGGCGGCCGGAATTGTGGCATACCTATTTCAGGACCAGGTACAAATGGACCTAACGACACTAGAGATTTGGGAAGTAAAGTGTTTGGTTGTGTCGTTAAGTTTCAGAGAATAATGCTGTTGTTAATAATAAGCCTAGAGTACATAATATAAGAGTATGCCACTAGACATGCTCATAGCTATCTGAGCAAAGGCTATGCTCTGTTTCGCTAAAGGCTGGCCTTCCCCCATAAATCAGACACTAGTGACCCCTGTGCCTGGTCGAAACGGGGGGTACGCTCACTCGCTCTATGCTTGTGTGTTAGAGATCAAAACACCAGCAGTGTACGCGCGAATTTTGTGCCTGTGTGAGGTACTATGCGTGTACCTCTGTAATAAACCACTGTATCGGACTTCAATAAATGATTGCAAGCAGGTATTCAGTGTGTGACATCCAGTCCTAGCGAGATAAGAAAAGATAAAAGGAGAGTCGAGAATGGGCGAATAGACTAGTGTAGTGACACTTATTTGCGCCCTAGACGACCGTTCCCTACGATTAACAGACAGAATAACCGCTAGACTTTACTGCAGTAAACACAAAATACTTGTTCAGACTTTAGCATAGACACACAAAAACACTAGAAAATATAGAGGGAACAGGATAGTGAAGAGCAAAGAGTACAAGAGAGGGCGTTACCCACTCCCGCTACACCTAAACCTGACCCCAAAATCACCTACCCAACTAACAAATGTCACCCGACCTCGTCACTGACAAAACTCCAACTGCGCTAAACCTACACTTTCTCTCACTTTTATAGACTTTGTGCTAGTGGGGTACATAGCTAGCACAAAAAGAAATCATCTTTATCATTCTTGAATTAGACATATGTCAAAATAACTCAAAGTTGTACAATTTCATTAAATAGAATACACTTTACGCTACGCATATGAAGATAACACCACGCGTACTTTCTAGTGCTGCGCTGCTGCGCAGCCAGCTACTAGTGCCCTAATGGGTAATATCCCACACCTGCGTCAACTTTAAAACACAAGCTTTATACACAAATTTCTTTGAGGATCTACGCAATTTGCAGAGGGGTCTGCCGTTAGCAAGCAGAGCATAGTTTTTGCTCTGATGATATAAAGCATGCCAATTATGCACTCATCTGTGGCAAGTGATTTCCTAATCCAAATGTCCATGTTTTGTTTCGGTCATTTCTCAACGCTGACATAGATTTGTCTTTCGCACTGTTTCAGCTGTTGAACCTGATCGAGAAAGCCATGCACGTCGTCGTTCAGTCCAAGTACGGTCCAGAGAACGAGTATCTCACTCAAGTTGTCGACGGATTCCAGCAAAGGGTATCTGAGACTGCCACTGTGTTTTACGCAATAGAAAGAAATTTCTCATCAGTTATGACAATGAAAACTCTTCTTCTTTTTCTTCTTCTTCTACTTGCTCCAGAAAACTCCAAAACACAAGCAATGTGCTTTCTCTGGTAGGGTGGATCTAAAATAACGAGGGAGACCTGGTTAAAAACTTTTTAAGTAACTTCTTTTGCATGAAGCTAGAACATGTAAGTACGTGACTAGAATACGTTTGGGCGATGGCAAACATCGACATAAGGGCCATTTCAAGAAATAGTAGAGTACAGTTAAAATTAATTTAATCCATAAGGGGAAAGTCAACCTTGAGTGGAATTAAAATAAGTTGAAAAGGGCATATAATTTTAAATATACTCTGCCGTTTCTTGAAAGGCCTTAACTGTATTTGTCATTAATTAGCACTTTGAGAGATATTAATTTCCAGTTTTTTGCTAGTTTAGTTTGAATGCTGCGGAGTAGAGGATTATCGAGAATGGCTGCGCTCGTCCTGGGCAACCGGTTACTCCACCGGGGAGGATTTGCCCGAACTGGGCATCGGGCGGGGCAGTTTTGCCGTTGGCGAGGAGCGGTCCGGAGTGCCCCACTCTTGCTGCAACGCCCTGGGCCGGGCAGAAATGGGGGACGCCTGTGGGCAGGTGCTCACCCCAGAGGCTCTTGAACACCTGCATGGATATCTTTTTACTAAGGTTCTAACGGTTTTCTTAATTAGTACAATCATAGGTTAACAGAAAGGGGCCATGTGAGGCCCTCTCCAGCCCGGACAAGGTGCAAGCCCTACCAGCGTCAAGGCAAGGTTAAGCAAAATTGGGCTTTCACACTAGCTTTCCGGCCCAGCTGGAAGTTGTTAGTTAAGTTTGTGAATATTTCATGAAAACAGAATTTCTTTCCTGGAAATTGTTCTTTGAATGTCTTTAAAAAATTCTACGTTTTATTATTATTACTATCATACATTAACATAGGGTCGGGTCCTGGGATGGGGCTTGTCCCCAAAAAATTTTGAGGGGGCGTGTACCTTGAACAAAAATTTTCAGGGGGGGGGGGGCTTGTACCTCAAGAAAAAATTTGTAAACTTTTTTGAAAACTTAACGTTAATTTAATGAAAATAAGCCATTTCTTGCAAAATTTGCAAAAATCTTCAATTTTTGGAAAAAATTTAAAGTTTTGTACGGTTTCCCAAAAAATTAAACATTTTACCTAAAAACTGGCGAAGCCGGAAATTTTTTGAAATTTTACTGTGAAAACTAATTTTTCCTGTCATTTTTGATTATTTCTTGGCCATTTTTCCGTTACCCCTTGTCCCCGACGACGGTAGGGCTTGTACCTTGTCCGGGTTGGGGGGGCTTGGACCCCCACAGACCCCCCGCGTTAACCTATGATTACTATTAACATAAATTTTACGAAAATTTACAGTTTACGAAAATTTACATTCATTTGCGTTAATTTACGTTAATTTATGCGCATGGCAAAAGCCCCTCGAATATTTGGGTTCTCGGTAAGGTCCTCTTACATTTGCTGGGATAAGCCCCCTGTATCACTTGACTCTATGTCACCGCCAATTGCAAAGATGGAAACATTCGAAAACAACACAAAACAATATACTTTACAATTAAGTTAATAATTTGCACAGTCTTTATTCAAAATTTTAGGGCTGCAAGACAGCAGTGACACAATGCCTATGGAATAATTTGGAGACCGTAATTGGTTTATCCATAGCTTTTTGCACCTTTCAAGTAAGTATATCATTTTGTCAACATTTGACCAGTTGAACATAAACTCGGTATCTATCTAAGAAACCTAGCTTAATGAAACTAAGCATAAACTCTTTCTTATTGTTCATATTTATTTTGAAGTAAAATTAGGAACAAATTATAAACAGGAAAAACTGGAATTAAATTTAAGAATTTAAAAAAGCTAAGAACTGCTTAACTCCGAGTTCAGATTAAACTCGACTAATGTTCCAGTTGTTTTCTGCTTTCCGCGAGTATGCAATAATTGCTTTAGTTGCTTGGAATTGTTCTGACCACAATCTATTGCTGCTGTATGGATCGGGACGAGAAGGATCTTTCAGATCAGTATGATCGATATCGTGGATATTGATTTCGATTATCGATTTCGATTATCGATTATTTAGCTGTGGCACTGCCTGTGACATTTTGTGCTTGTTTTTACTTTGACTACTTTTGTTGGCTGGCACTACTTAGAATTAAGCACTAATTGTAAACGTGGGAAGTCTGGTGCCTCTCCTGAAGACAACAAATTATATATATATATATATATATATATATATATATATATATATATATATATATATATATATATATATATATATATATATATATATAATGCTTTGCTATTTGTAATTTCAGTCCTATCAAGTTCAACCGCCCTAAATAGACATGTCTCAAATATACCTGGGTGCTTAATTTTAGCATTACTGTAAATAACATTGTTTAGCATTATGTTAACCAAAGTGCAGGCACTGTAGTTTATTATGTAAAGTTGCTTCTAGGTTAACGTGTTTACTGTGCTCCATGTTATAGTAAAGTGTAGTTAGTTTATACAGAATTGGTGTATTAAATATCAGCAATTCAAGTGAACTCCAATTTCCGAAAGGTTAACATCAATGCCGCCAGGAGTAAATTGATGTAGCTGTCCGTGCTTTAGCGGAATTGGGAAGCTGAAGTTTGGAGTTGATGAGTGCAGAATGCAGACGTACACCGCTTTCGTAACTCAAATCACGAAACTTCAATGTCCTTTAAGCCGGTATCGAATTTGTGTGATTGAAAAGGAATGGTGCTGTGGTGCCTAGTCTCATTAGTAATTGTTTTTTTTAGAAAATGACCATTTTTGGGTGGCAAACCTTTTAAAACAGAACCAACTGACGCACATTCAGCGACAGATCCATTGTGGTCGCTTCTGCTCCAACAGTAGCTCTGCCTGTGCAAGACCCGGGTAATTGCGTTTGCAATTGTTCAATGCCAGTCAAGGATCCAAAGAAAAATTGGTCTACACTCCCTTATTGCGAGCGCAACTGGGGTCGATGGGAAAATGAAGGCTGTTGAACTAGCCTTTCTTGAAATTAAAAATTTGAAAAGTAAAGCTGAATTTTAAAAAGAAGTTAAGATTTTTATGAACTTTTTTGCTATGGTCTCGTATTTAGCCGTATTTCCGTATACTCCCTAAACAATTGTTTGCCAACTTAGTGTTCGGACAATGATGTCACTGCGGACGCTTCCAGATTTTGCCACCACATGCGACCGACAGAAAAAATGATGGCCACATTATTGCCTCTCTGGACCAGACCTCAAAGAAGTGATGGTTCTTGGAGAGAATGGTTGTCTCGAGAGTCGAGACCCGATTCTTCGATACATGGACTACACAGGATTTCCTGCCCACAAATAAACGGCTAAGTCAAATTGATCTATTTCAGTTTTCGAGCAATTTTAGTTATCTGAGTTAAAAATCGGTAGTTAGAAAGGTAGCTATGAAGGCAGTAATGGAACGCAGATTATTGCTGATTGTAAGTATAAAATAATATCGAGACAACGCAGTTCAAAAGGGAAATTCATATTACTTAGGACCTATCAGCCTGCTGGGTGCGCTACCTCTACTTTCAGCAAGCACGTAATTTGTTTTGAGGCGTGCAGTCGTCTAAGTAGAGTTCCGTATGATATTTTAGTTGACTTGTCTCTTGCAACTTCATGGTTGCTGCTTTCAACTGTTTTACAGACAAAGTGAATTCCAAAATGATGCTGTTTTACAGACAAAGTGAATTCCAAAATGATGGATACCCTTGAATCCAAAGTCCCGACAATAGAAACTGCTTCAAGGAAAGAATAGCAACGACAACAATGAAGTATCCAAAAATTTCCCGTCAATCTTATTCAAACTCACGTCTCCAATATATCTTGTATATGTACGTGTTCACATATGCTCATAATGGTCCAGAGGGACCAGAAGACTTCAATTTTAAATAATCAGATTCTGGTGCCAGCCGGCAACAAAGATAGCTACTCCCCCCTTGTCAACAACTGTCCGTGAGTTAAGGGTGGCCGTGTTCGGGTGGAGCTGCCGCGGGGAGCTGATCCCGCAGACAGTGATGCACGTATGGCAGGCCTTGGTAAAACGCCTTGGGTAATTGCAGAGATAATTACTAATTACTCGGTGCCAGCTTTACCCCTGGCAAACTTATAAATTGTACCGGCTGGCACTACTCCTAACCGGGTTAAGTCTAACTGGTGTTGGGCGTAAACGAAAAAAAGTAAAGCTGTGCTAAAAATATGTGTGTGAAAAACTGGCCAAGTTCCCAGCTCAAAGTGATATGTTTCTCGTTTGCTTTCAATCTTGCTATTCTTACTGTAGAGGTTCAAATTTGAACGAAGCTTTAGTCGTGCTCGAAGTATGAAACTTTTGAGGATTCTTAGAGAGGATTGCCAGATTGCTGATCCGAGCTTATCCAAACTTTAGGTTTGCATGCAGCAATTCCCCCTCCAACTCTCGAAATCATTTTACTGTATGATAAACTATGTTTTCAGTAGTCAGTAGTATAATAAAGCTTTGTGCAGCAACGACCGTTGGGGCCGTCAGGATAACACGTTAGACCAATAGTTGCATGATTCTGTTACAGTTTGTACCAAATGTCAAGTGCCCAAACCGTCGCTTAGAACCGATTTTGTGTAATTACTAGGCAATCGGTGGTCAGCAAACTGGCGCTTCTCTGGAAAAAAGATATTCTAACAATATTCCAATCACCTGTACTATGCTGTGAATAGATCCACCAATCTAAAATGGTAAGCAAATAAGCTGAACAGTTCGGAATGTTTGAAATTGCTGTAAAAGGGAAACTTGACTGCCAATTTTAATTGAAATAATTTTAGAATCTATGTTACACTACAGCAACGTTTTAATAAAGTAACAATATTGTCCCATACCCATACACCCATGATTCCACCGACAGCGGAGAACACTTCGCTATTATCGTACTGTAACACTTCCGTATATTTTTCGGTTGTCAATCTTTGATACTGCAGATGAACGGCTAACAGATCAGACACAGAACTTATTCTTTGCTGTTTTTCGTAAGACATATAATGTTGAAGTGAAAGCCTGAAGTGTAAACATTTTTCATTGCCAGTATACCCAACCATTATATTGAATAGCAGATCAGCTAATCTGTCACTTTCGGATAATATATTAGGAATTAATGATCCTACACTTTAGGTCGATTAAATGTACACTTTAAGCAGTCTAAAGGTTAGTGCTGCACTTTTTTTCTGTACGCCCCACTCCAGTTGGTCTTACACCAGTTAGGAGCAGTGTCAGCTTGGAGATAAATTTCTAAGTTTGACTGGGGGTTAGCTGACACCGAATAATTGTCTTCAACAATCTTTAACAATACGCAAGGATGGAGATTTGCCCATCACCGGCTGTGTGATGAACGCACCTCGGCAGCTCCACCCGAAGGCGGCCGCCCCTTAACTCTCGGCAAATTGGTGACATGAGGGGGGATACCACCTATCAGTGGTGCCGGCTGGCACCAGAATCAGATGATTAAAAATCTTAGTCTGCTGGTCCCCGAGGACCATTAGGGGTAGATTTCGTATTTTTAGTATATGTTTTTAGTATTTCGTGTATATCTGCATTCCTCCGCAGTCAACTCATGACTTCACTTGCGTGGTTGTGTGCGTGTTTGTGAGAGCGTACCAGTTTGTGGGCTGGAAGCATAGCAATTACAACAAGTGATAACAAACAGGGACAGAGTCAAAATAACACGTTTTAAACTTTCTCGGATCAATCTAAGCACAATTAAATAGACGAATATTTGCCAGCTAAATGTTAGCTTGTTAGCTAAACTTTATTCAAGTCGAAATTATGTTGCAATAAAGAATCCATTGACAAATATCCGCCAGTTGAATGTTAGTTAAACATTATGTTGCAATAAGGAAGCCAAACAGCCGATTCGTCTGCTTTTAGTACATGGCTTAGCTTTCGTGTTAAGCCGCTTGTAAATTACATTGTTCAGTGCAACAAAATTGAAACTGTTGTGTAATGCGTGATAAGGAGAGCTAATATCGCCAATTTGGTTTAAGAATGCGAGCAGAAATCCTTCGTTTTGCATCAGGACTCCGTGATCGTTGCGCATCGACTGCTTGATAAATATTCTTAAACCTAAAATTACAGACCTTAATTAAATTCTTAAATTCTTAGGTTTTATATCCTCAACTTTCTAATTGTGTGGTGAGGGATCTTTTAACAACAAACGCAAAATACATTTCAATGCTGACATTGAGTACAGCTTAATTACTTAATTATAGCTTAATGGGATAATAAGATAACGGATGGCAGGAACTACCAAAATTTTAGTCAAAGGGATCTAAACGTCCAACATATTACAAATAAAAAGCCAGATACTTGAAACAATTTGACAAATTAGCAAAAGCGACAAGCATATTCCATCCATACATGTGCTTGGAAAGGTTTGGAAGTGAGTTTTCCTCCAGACCTGGAACTCACCCCCCCCAGAGGAGTCCCTCATCCCAGAATTTGGATGTTTTTGTTTTTCGGGAAAGAAAATCGGAAAATCCCTTTCTCCCAAATTTCAGTCCAGCATATGTCTGATTCCCACTATCATGAATTAATTGCTTAGCCCCAAGCTTCGTGACAGAAAAAACATTGCTTCACCAGTATGGGTCCCAAAATTCAAAACTCTGAAGTACAACAGCTAAAATAGTCTTATCGGAAACAACTTTGCAGAAGGATATTATAATCGTTGTATTTGATTTTATTGCATATAATGCAATCTTTACCTGCTGAAGTACCCAGGACAGCTTGCTTATTTCCTCTGATCACTGGGCATAGTTCTAGCGGAGTTGCGAACGAGCTAGCGTTACGACAGCATTCCTTAGGTCCCAGAACTTCATTGTCGTCGCATGCTAACACAATATCTTCGCAATGAAACCTGGATCTAGATAGGACATCATAAAGGCTGCGGTTCGCTGATTTTAGAAAGTGTTCAACCTTTGGCCCCATGCTGTTACCGTATCCTCTTTTTGTTAATATTATGTCGAGGCCATGAATTGTTGTACGGCTGGCAACAAACATTTGCAACTCCTTACATAACATGCTCATAAAACATGAAGTTCATACAATCAAACTAAGATGTGCCCCGCCAAGTTTGCACAAATAATTAACTATTAGCAGTATGCAATACAAAGCCAAAACAAGCGTGTTGCAGTAAATTAAGGCAACTATATACACTACAACAACTAATTACAACCTTGTTGTTTGAATGGCAGATGTGATGTTTACGCGAATTCATCAGAATGTACTCTCTCTATTAGAAGCGAAATTTATATTCCCTAGTTCAGTTGAATTTGGTGCATTTGCGAAACAGTATACAACGAGAAAATTGCTTCTTGCACACGAGCTGACCTGCTGAAACTTTCCATTCAGAATAAATGAGAAAGTATTTGAATTGTTGATGTGAGTTACACCGGTTTGACCACAATAATCTCGTTGATGTGATCTGCTACAACAAACTGCAGCTGACATTGGACCTAGAACAGATTGGAACAAAGCAACTTTGTAATTAAGTCCATTTATTGTTTCTTGAACATGCTTGGTTTCACCTGCCTCCAGTTTACACTTACCGATTGTTACATGCCGCTGCTTAAGCTTAGATAATTTTAGTTTAGTATTTAACTATAAACAAGTTCGCATAAGACTGTGCTTCAGTGATTCTTTTTCATTACATATTATCTCAGAGGTAATGAAAACAGTAGAGACTATTTCCAGACCACTGAGTTCAGAAAGGCTCCATGCAGGCTCTAACTTTTGTCTGTTGACACTTGATTTTCGTAGTCCTTAAGTAACACAGGACGAAGTTCGCAAATAATATGCGACTTAACAAAAGGAAAAATATTGGCGAAGATATAGGAATGTGTAATAAAATATAGTAAAGGCTATGGCAATCTTTATGACAGATTCTGATGTTATGTTGGCATAGTGAAACCGTCCTTATTTACTAGAACTATGAGTATCATTTTATTGGGCTCTGTGACGGGCATATTTCACAAATATATGTATCCCACCAGAGAGGTGCGGTGTCTTAATACAGTAATATTGATACAGTAATACAATGATTGAAGAAAAGGCAAATATACTGATGTCCGACGCTCCTCCTCGTAGTTAATCCCAGTCGGCTAAGAATAGACGTCGTAATATTGGGCGAAGTGAAGGACACCACCCACATGTAGTGACAATTAGAAAAGTCAGTTTTTGTGGTTTCTGCTACCACTTATTAAGCTTTTCGATAACCTATTGGTCAAGCAATCTTAATTTCACGTAAAAGCATTCGAACATTTACAACTGAATCAACTCCCCGCTCCCCAACAAACTTTGTAAACAAGCTGGTATTACCCATTGACTACTAACCAGGGTAGGTGGGGTGGTTGTATCCTGATTCCCTAAGCTTTTGAAATTTTATTTAAATTCTACTTCTCCACGACGTCACGACATGTATTTGACATGGGCAAAGGGCTAGCTGAGTGCTTAGTGTCTAATGAGCGGAGGGCAGACGTACCAGATTTAAAAGGAAAGTAGTAGGTAGTGCAGGATGATCAGAAGAGGAAGGAAAGAATGAAAAAAGCATTTTAAAAGGACGACCGATTAGTGATGAATGGAGATAGAAGGCGTGGACCGGATCCACTAAAATAGAAAAGGGCATGAGACCGGACTAAAACTATTTGTCAGTATCTCTGCTCTTTGATAGCCGGGTTGACCTACAACGATTACCAACACCTCCACAAGAGAAGTATCCACAATGGATTCAATAGCAACAACGTCTTGGGCTTCATAACAAGTAGTTGTATGGACCATTGTCATGTGGTCCGACTCTCCAGTTTTTGCTTGTTTAACTAGTTTCCCTACGGGAAGCTAGCGAATAGAATATGGCACATAGAACAAGCAAACATGGCTTATTCGTTCCGTTGGGGAATACGCCCGGAGGTGCATCAGTGTTCTTGAAAATCATATTTTGCAACTAATGGATGTTAGCTGCATGAATTGACTGGTTTGGAAATCTAGCCAGCCCAAACTCCTTGGCTTCGAATATTAGCTATCTGAAAATTTTTATTTCGTACAATATGTAAATTCGTTTATGAGTTCACAAGGGGAGACTCTCCTGAAAGGTCGGTCACATTTTCAGTTCATCTGTCCTTCAGATGTTAGCCCCATCGGAAAGGATCAGTGGAAGCTACAGGTTGGTGGGGGGGGGTGGCTTCGGAGGTGAGATGCATTATTACGGTCGGTTTTCGGTTCTTATTGTTAATAATGTAATGTTGAAAGTTGATCGCAATACATTCTGTATGAATAAATGTTCTGTACTTAAATTTTATTAGAAATTCCAAATTCACAATCTCATTACGAAACCTGTAGTCCTTCGCCGTCATTTTTTGTAGTTTCCAGATTAATTTGACACCGCCATCCGAAGATTGGTCTTGACTTGATTTTGAATTTAAATTTTGAACTTTAAATTTCTTGTGGAATACTCTAAATCCAGGTCAATGCATGCAAATGCCTTGCGAATCCACCGAGCCCTAAAGGCCACTTGGTTGAGATGTTTATTTCCGAGCAGACGCTCATCAGTCTTATTCTCCCGAGAATCTCTTCCGTTTGACAACACTAGCTGGAAGCTAAAAATGTAAGTAACCCAAACTTGATAAGTTTGAACCTCAGTTGTTGATTTGAAGCTAACTTATTTTACAACAAATCATCGATTTTCAAATCATCATTTTCACAGCATGTACCCTTGCCCACAGGCTCTTCACACAGCAAGTTTGAGCTCGATCGGTCCACTCCTCCGTGACTTATTAAAAACAGACTCCAAAAAGCCGCAAACTCCCTTAATTTCCCTATTTAAGGTAGTACTACTACTACCTGATTTATCATATCTAGACATATTTTATAACAAATTGAAGAACTTGATGTCCTGAACATGTTATGGGGCTGGCTAAAGTATGACCTAAATAGCAACAGAAATTCGTCATTCTTCGCTGAATGGTCCTCGTATACGGAGAAACTAGGCTTTGATGAACTGCTCATGCAGCAATCATTTGCTTGACAGCTGTCATTGTGCCAGTTAACTTCGTGTTATTGTAGCTGCTGGATTAGTTTTGTAGTAGTAGTCGAGAACACTTGCTTGGAGAACAATTCCAAGCAAATGCTGCAAATCTGCATTGATCATCCATTCAATCACAACTCCTCTATTCAGTGTAGTGGTTGCTGCTATGTTTATCTATTCAATTAAATCCTCGGAAGGTGATGCTTTCTGCAACAAGCTAACCGAAAATGAAAACGAATTACAGAAATAATTGAAAAATAACAAAAACTGCATGAGGCAAAATCATGTTGTAGCCATAAATTCATTGCTTTTTCTAATCAGAAAACAATTCGATCTATATGCATGCATTAACTTAATCCAGTCAACTTCTCTGTCTGTACTCGTTAGCCGTTTCTGGGGCTCGGGATATGGTATAAAAGGTATAAATTGGTATAAGAAGGTTAGAATAGCCTAGAATGCTTAAAAACAATACTGATCAGTTGAATATACTATTCCATGATGAACGTGCTAATTATAGCAAGCAGACACAATTAGAGATCCAATCAAAACAGCAGATCAAGCAATCAGCAGTCAGACAGGCTGTTTTTCCTACCAGTTTGAAGGTTGGATGTGGACCTCTTCTTCAGGCGATTTTTCAGACTGCCCTTTTATGTGCCACACGGCCCGACGTCCCCTATAGGATATAAGTGTAAATTTACGTCCCCTTATACATAGATAGAATCGTAATAAAAAGAGAAGAAAAGAAGAATAATTCTAAGATAGACAAATATGATAAGAGTAGAAGGGAAGAAAAGAGAGAAGATATGAAAGAAATAGAACATTTTATTAATGATAGAAACAATGGCTATTTAGGTACAAAGCAGGGTTTTTTGTGTAAAATACTGTGTATTTACACAAAAAAAATTAATTTACACAGTGAAAAACTAATTTACACAACAAAATACACAGCCAAATTTTCGAAAATTTTTACAAAAAGTGCTCTGAAAAAATAGTTTTCAAGTCTTTAAGTTTTAAAAAAGCTCTAGCTTTTAACTGGGGGCTGCCGCCCCCAGACCTCCGCCTGTTTCCAATGGCTTAGAATGGTTTTCTGCATTTCTGCATCAACATGGTTATGGGTGTTTTATTCTCCTAAGTCTTAATGCTTCTACTTATACAGTTGCGTATAATTTATTTTCGTACTGCGTGCGAATATTCGTAAATAGCTAGTATTTATTCGTATTTAACTATACATATGTTTTCTGAAGCTAGTATTATTCAATATGATTTCTTGTTTATCTCTTGTATATATAATAATAAAAGCAGTCAGAGCTCAGAGCCTAAAAATAGTTGCCATACAACCCAAGAAATATTCAATACGAAAGCTAAAGGAATACAACTTTTCAATGCCGTTTCTGCCGTTAATTTAAAAAAATTTCTCAACTTCTGGAGGGCTCCGCCCCCCAGACCCCCCTCCGTTGTATAATTGTTTTCTGCATTGCGACATGATTATATATAGGTGTTCCATTGTTTCTGCAAGTATATATATACTTCTGCTTATCCAGTTGCGTATAATTTATTTACGTACAGCGTGCAAATATTAGTAAGACAGTATAGTATAGCTAGTATATACATATGTACGGTTCAATATCGTTTCTTGTACATATCATGTATCATAAAAAGCAGTGTGAGCCATAAAATTGTTGCTGTCTAGCACAATAAATATTCAAAGCGAAAGCTAAAGGAATACAACTTTTCAATGCCGTTTCTGCCGTTAATTTAAAAAATTTCTCAACTTGGAGGGCTCCGCCCCCAGACCCCCCCCTCCGTTGTATAATTGTTTTCTGCATTGCGACATGATTATATATAGGTGTTCCATTGTTTCTGCAAGTATATATATACTTCTGCTTATCCAGTTGCGTATAATTTATTTACGTACAGCGTGCAAATATTAGTAAGACAGTATAGTATAGCTAGTATATACATATGTACGGTTCAATATCGTTTCTTGTACATATCATGTATCATAAAAAGCAGTGTGAGCCATAAAATTGTTGCTGTCTAGCACAATAAATATTCAAAGCGAAAGCTAAAGGAATACAACTTTTCAATGCCGTTTCTGCCGTTAATTTAAAAAATTTCTCAACTTATGGAGGGCTCCGCCCCCCAGACCCCCCCTCCGTTGTATAATTGTTTTCTGCATTGCGACATGATTATATATAGGTGTTCCATTGTTTCTGCAAGTATATATATACTTCTGCTTATCCAGTTGCGTATAATTTATTTACGTACAGCGTGCAAATATTAGTAAGACAGTATAGTATAGCTAGTATATACATATGTACGGTTCAATATCGTTTCTTGTACATATCATGTATCATAAAAAGCAGTGTGAGCCATAAAATTGTTGCTGTCTAGCACAATAAATATTCAAAGCGAAAGCTAAAGGAATACAACTTTTCAATGCCGTTTCTGCCGTTAATTTAAAAAATTTCTCAACTTATGGAGGGCTCCGCCCCCCAGACCCCCCTCCGTTGTATAATTGTTTTCTGCATTGCGACATGATTATATATAGGTGTTCCATTGTTTCTGCAAGTATATATATACTTCTGCTTATCCAGTTGCGTATAATTTATTTACGTACAGCGTGCAAATATTAGTAAGACAGTATAGTATAGCTAGTATATACATATGTACGGTTCAATATCGTTTCTTGTACATATCATGAATCATAAAAAGCAGTGTGAGCCATAAAATTGTTGCTGTCTAGCACAATAAATATTCAAAGCGAAAGCTAAAGGAATACAACTTTTCAATGCCGTTTCTGCCGTTAATTTAAAAAAATTTCTCAACTTCTGGGGGCTCCGCCCCCAGACCCCCCTCCATGTATAATTGGTGTGTCTGTACTATATGGAGCCGTCCCCGGTAGCAGTTAAAGCATCGAACCTTAGTACGTGACCAGCAAGTTTGTGAAAAAATTATTCCAAAAAGTTGGAAAAATAAAGAATTCGTTTCAGGAGGCGAAGTGTTTTTCAGAAATCTGAATTTGTCCAATCTTAGTTTTGACATTTAATGAATTAATCTTTTTAAACATTTCCATTATGAATTCTATTGCAATTTACAAAATTTTTCAACTTACGGGGGACTCCGCCCCCAGACCCCCCGCGTAGCTTCTTTCGAAATGTTACACAAGTGCAGTTGGCATAACTTTGGCTTGAATGATCCGAAAATAACATTGTAGCAAGAAAATAACGTCTAAATGTATTTTATTTTATATTACAGTTGAAAAACGACACTTTTAAATTTTACACAGCTTCAAACAAAAATACACAGTGAAATTTAAATTTACACAAGATTTACACAGGTCCGATTTTGAAAAAAACCCTGGTACAAAGACTATATAGTTTAAGTTTCCTGGCTAACTTTCAGTTTAGCATTAGTTTTGATTCGAAGTCTTGATAATTGAGCTTAAAACTATTCCTAAGGTATATGCCATATTTCCAGATAATTGAGCTTAAAAGTATTCCTAAGGTATATGCTATATTTCCAGTAGAATGCGAACAAGATTTGCTTTATTGATATAAAAGAAAACAACAAACAAAGTGTGCATAATATTAATTTTAATAAATTTTCGTCTTCTCTGGATCAGATTCAATGCTTTCTCCGGATTGTCATCACTCTATAACAAAAACAACAGTAGAGAATTGCCATCAATGCGTGAATGCAGGGGACTGGTGATACCTAGTAAAGAGTGGTACAGGTACTGTTCTACTTGTGGGAGAAGTGCAGGGCAGAGTGAGACACATGAATGTCTGAATGACAGAATCTCTGCATGTAAGGGGAGAACTGGTTTAGAGAGACATACCTAGTAAAGAGTGCTACAGCTACTGTTCTACTTGTGTGGGACAGTGAGACACATGAATGTCTGATCGCTGCGTGTAAGGGGAGAACTGGTTTAGAGAGACATACCTAGTAAAGAGTGCTACAGCTACTTTTCTACTTGTGCGGGAGAGTGAGACACATGAATGTCTGATCGCTGCGTGCAAGCGGAGAACTGGTTTAGAGAGACATGCCTAGTAAAGAGTGCTACAGCTACTTTTCTACTTGTGCGGGAGAGTGAGACACATGAATGTCTGATCGCTGCGTGCAAGCGGAGAACTGGTTTAGAGAGACATACCTAGTAAAGAGTGCTACAGCTACTGTTCTACTTGTGTGGAAGCAGTGTAGTGCAGAGTGAGACACGTGACTGCACTGTGTAAGGCACGCCTCGAAAGATATGGCGAACGAAAACGATAACAGTACACCGTATGTTTCTAAGAAAAGTGATCTGTTGCTGTCTAACTGTACGATTAAAAGCATAAGATACAATCTCATAATGTAAAGGAGGGATATACCTATTTAGTAGTACAGCTACTGTTATGTGTGGCCAAATGTGTGCAGCAGTGAGGGAGTGTACAAAGTATGGACTTGTCTAGCTGTTACTTGTTTTGATTAGTCCCTCAAGCTCTAGTTGATTTAAACTCAAATTGTTAGCATTAACAAAATTAGGGCGAAAAAGGATTCTTCTAAATTTAAACTCAAAATGTTAGCATTAACAAATAGCATTAACAAAATTCGCACAACATTCTGGTGTATTTCTTATAACAGAGTTGTAGTGCCCCCTCCCCTAGGTCTCCTATGAAATTTTAACTAGTTGCACCTAGTGCAGAGTGAGACACTTTGAAAGTGTGATCGCATAGGAGAGCTGCGAGACATACCTAGGCGGGGTGCAGCAGAGTGAGACACATGAATGTGTAATCAATGCGTGTAAGCGGAGAACTGGTTTCGAGAGATATACCTTATAAAGAGTTGTACAGCTACTGTTCTACTTGTGTGGCACATAAATGGGGGGGCAGCAGAGTGAGACACATGAATGTGTGATCAATGTGTGTAAGCGCAGAACTGGTTTCGAGAGATATACCTTTTCACATCATCACACCTGATGTTAACTGCGTTAGTTCATGATTCACAATCAACAACGAACTTTTTACTCTTCAAAAGCAGACTTTGCTTACACAAACGATATGGCTGTAGCCTGCCTCATTTCAAACGCAGTATATACTATACAGCATATAGTATAGTTCTCGGGTAGTGCGGAGCAGTTCACGCGAATAGGATGGACGGAGGAATTCTATAATTTTCTGCGCCGACTGCTTTCCCTATTCGGTAATAAATGTAGTTTCTATTATTTTCAGCGCCGACTGCTTTACATATTCGGCGATGAATCTAGTTTCTATCATTTTCAGCGCCGGCTGTCAAGTCTATTGGCATTTTCCGCCCTTCTTTCTTTCCCTATTCTAGCCACTGCATGCCCGTCTAGGGCATTTTTCACTTTAGTTGCATGGGCGTACCCAGGGGAGGGGTTTAGGGGGTTCAAGCCCCCTCCTTTTGGGGAAAATTTTATCAATACTCCATTAGAAAAAGTGCAAATTTTTTGTCAAAAGCCCTTCCTTTTTAGTAAAGTTTAGTCATAACCCCCCTCCTTTTCAAAATCCTGGATACGCCCTGTGTGTATATATACCTTACATAATACATTCAGAAACTTGATCAATGCGTGTAAGCGGAGAACTGGTTTCGAGAGATATACCTTATAAAGAGTTGTACAGCTACTGTTCTACCTGTGTGGCACATAAATGTGTGCAGCAGTGGGAGACACATGAATGTGTGAACAAGAGAGCGATATATTTGATAAAACCTTCCTCGAAAATGTTTGTTATTGATGAAACCTTGCTCAAAAATGTTGCACTTTCAACTGTTAAGAGGATGCACGTCTGAAATTAGCATAAGGGTTCTACAGTGCGTGAAGCCTGCTATGCGTCTCAGCTGGAGCTGCCTAGTATAGCCCGTTAGCAAGAGCAAGCCAAGCCAACATATTATACATAAGTACGAAAAATGATCCTTGCACTCGCATGTAAAATGCAATATGAGCTATGAGGGTCAACATTTAAATATGTAACAGGAAGTGATGAAAAGTGCAATGAGATAAGGTATAAATAAACTAAAATAGTCCACAATTTGCCAGTGACTTCGAAAAAACTGATGTTTCGAAAATAGTCATAACAATTGTTTGGTGTTCCCTATGTTTTTACTGTACCCATTCAAAACTTCTCGTCAATACGAACCTGGTACCATAATGTTAAAGAGAACCAAAATACTATATTTGGAAAGTTTCGTCATCTTTCACTAGAGGGAAAAATGCCTGGACTAGAATTCTAGTCCATGCATGGACTAGAATAGGGAAATAAGGAAGGGCGGAAAATGCCAATAGACTTGACAGCCGGCGCTGAAAATGATAAAAACTAGATTCATCGCCGAATATGGAAAGTAGTCGGCGCTGAAAATGATAGAAACTACATTCATTACCGAATAGGGAAAGCAGTCGGCGCAGAAAATTATAGAATTCCTCCGTCCATCCTAGTCGCGTGAACTGCTCTGCACTACCCGAGAACTATACTGTATGCTGTATATACTGCGTTTGAAATGAGGCAGGCTACAGCCATATCGTTTGTGTAAGCAAAGTGTGCTTTTGAAGAGTAAAAAGTTCGCGACTGATTGTGGATCATGAACTAACGCAGTTAACATTAGGCGTCATTATGTGAACGAAATGTGGTGTAGCTAGCTAGCTTTGTTATTTAACATAAAGTTTAAGCCGGAGCTGCTGTCTTCCGCATAAAGTACATAAACTCTATTGCCTATTAGTTCCAACTGAAAATACTCTGTTACGCATTTGGAGTTACAGTCGCGAGGCTCAAGTAAGTCTAAAAGTAGACAACCCAGGGGCAGTCTCTATGTTACTGTTTAAGATAAAATTGTACGAGAAAGCAGCCGCTCACATCAACATATTGCAATAATTCGCGCGAGTAGGTATAAAACCCAGTCACAGTTAATGAGATTGCCTTATCGACGGTAACATTGTTAGATAAATAAACCGTTGAGCTGGACATATGTATCGCAATTCATGCGAATAGGATGGACGGAGGAATTGCCTTTTCCACGCTACCCGACTGCATTCCCTATTGGGCGCTGAATCTAGTTTATATAATTTTCAGCACCGACTGCTTTCCCTATTCGGCGCTTAATCTAGTTTCAATAATTTTCAACGCCGACTACTTTTACTATTCGACACTGAATCTAGTTTTTATCATTTTCAGCGCCGACTGTAACTTATATTGGCAAACTGCCGTAAAAACGATTTGAAAAAACCAAGTAGCCAGGTATAATAAAAAAATCAAGAACAGGAGTCCAGCACTAAAAAACTTTAGTGAACAAGAAAAGTTAGCCCTAAAGTTTAGTCATCAAACCCACCAATCAGCTCCTCCCAAACTTGGGGCTTATTTCCCCAAACACGGCCGTTTCCCAAGTTTCCGGAATTTTCAGCTTCATTCGCTTTCCGGCTCGACCTTCATCCCAGACGCCCAGCAGACCGCTCCGGGAAAAACTGACCGGATCTGAAGGATATCTGAAATAAAGAAAGAAAAAAAATGCGAAAATGCAAAACAAAAGATCATAAAGGGTATTTGAAAATGAATCATTCTTCATAATATGTGCTAGGAACACTAGCAGAACTCTCAAAGCCTATTGAAACAGGCAGTTAACTTTAAATTTCAGCAAAGGAAAATAAATGCCTTTTAATACTTTTTATGCTTATGTTGTAAACAAACACACATCACACCACGATACTTTTAGGGATTTATACCGGGGGAGGGGCTTCCCGGTGGGAGATGTTTTGCAAAATGAGCCAAAAATTGTTATTTTTTGGCGTATTTTGTACGTCGAGCCGCAAATGATTCTCAAAAATGCCTACTTTTAAGCTAAAATGTTTTACGCTGTTTTTACGAAATCTCAAAATTTTGTGATAATTTGCCCATTTTTGACAATGTAGACCTCATAAAGGGAGATGCCCAAAATCCGGGGGCTTGTTCTAGTGGGACAGCGGTACAGGGGGACCACAACTTTGAACAAAACACATGCATAATTATACTCTCTAGCTCTCACCACTTCAGCATTCTAAGCAGGATCAGAAGTCAGACAGCAGGTACGAACTAAAGGCGTCCTATACGATGACCTCTAATGTTACATATTTTGCTCGAAAAAACAACAACCGCTTGTACTATGCAACTAATCACTTTTATCAAGAGTACATAATACATAAGAGTATGACAAGCGTCATACGCTATGTATTATGAGCTCGCTACATCCTCTGCACGCTATCGGCTAACCCCCCCCATAAATCAGACCCCCCTTGACCCCGCCCCTATACATGTACGGCGTCCAAACGGGGGGTCGGGGTCTATGTTAGTATACTTACATGTTAAACTTGACGGGGCCCCAATTTGTGTATGGGGTTTAAGCTCGTATAATTTACACATCTGTGTACAAAATATACAAGCACGAGCCCGACCCCCCGTTTGGACGCCGTACATGTATAGAGGCGGGGTGAGGGGGGTCTGATTTATGGGGGGGGGTCAGCCGATAGCGCGCATCGGATGTAGCGAGCTCATAATACATAGAGCATGCCAGCTGTCATACTCTTATGTATTATGTACTCTTGCTTTTATGCAACAACTACAGGCACTACTGTACTACTATACCACACCAACCACACTACTACACGTACCAACAGTGTGTACAGTTGGCAGATTTCAATCCAGTCAGACGGAAGCAGCACACATTTGCCAACGTATTTCCTGAGAAACAGGCGAGACTGGGGAAAATTGGCCGCTCAAGCCAGCAGAAAGTTGGCCGGTGTTCGCATGTTCAGATCCTGTCAAGCATAGAGGGCTACCTAAAACAGTATAGTATAGGTACGTACGTATATGCACAATTAAATTAGCAATCACAGCGTAGATATACACGTATATACGCACTAAGTGAACTAACTCGCCTTCCAAAAGCCATCAATGCTATCAATCAAGTTTCTGAATGTATTATGTAAGGTATACATACACACAGGGGCGTATCCAGGATTTTGAAAAGGAGGGGGGTTATGACTAAACTTTACTAAAAAGGAAGGGCTTTTGACAAAAAATTTGCACTTTTTCTAATGGAGTATTGATAAAATTTTCCCCAAAAGGAGGGGGCTTGAACCCCCTAAACCCCTCCCCTGGGTACGCCCATGTAACTAAAGTGAAAAATGCCCTAGACGGGCATGCAGTGGCTAGAATAGGGAAAGAAGGAAGGGCGGAAAATGCCAATAGACTTGACAGCCGGCGCTGAAAATGATAGAAACTAGATTCATCGCCGAATATGTAAAGCAGTCGGCGCTGAAAATGATAGAAACTACATTCATTACCGAATAGGGAAAGCAGTCGGCGCAGAAAATTATAGAATTCCTCCGTCCATCCTAGTCGCGTGAACTGCTCTGCACTACCCGAGAACTATACTGTATGCTGTATATACTGCGTTTGAAATGAGGCAGGCTACAGCCATATCGTTTGTGTAAGCAAAGTCTGCTTTTGAAGAGTAAAAAGTTCGTTGTTGATTGTGAATCATGAACTAACGCAGTTAACATCAGGTGTGATGATGTGAACGAAATGTGCTGTAGCTAGCTAGCTTTGTTATTTAACATAAAGTTAAAGCCGCTAAGTTTTAATAATTTCGCTCTTAATAATAGTCTAAACAAAGTGTCATTGAGCGTTAAAGATGTTGTTAATGTTTATGTTAATAAAAGTATGTGCCAAAATGAAATCTTAATCCTGTCTATTTTAGGACATTAAAACGCGATGGCAGCAGATATGCTACAGGCGACTCAAGTACGACTCAAGTATATAAGTCTAAAAGTAGACAACCCAGGGACAGTTTCTAGTTTGCTGTTTAAGATAAAATTGTACGGGAAAGTAGCCGCGTATATCATCATAATTCAAGTGAGTAGGTAACCCAGTCAAAGTTAATCAGATTTTCTTATCGAAGGTAACAGAGAAATGTACCGTTGAGCTGGACATTGTACCTGTTCCACGCTACTCGACTGCATTCCATATTCGGCTTGCATATCTACCCCCCTCCCTGTAGGAAAAAGCCAGCTGTACTTAAGCAGCACTCTACTGCAGCGAACCCTCCCAAAAAACTATGTTGTGTGTGTGCGCGTGTGTGTCTGTGTCTGTTTGAATCTGCTTGAGGAATAAACACGACATTTGTGGAAAAAGTAAGTGAAAAATCTGATTTAAATCTGTGGTCATTGACCATATAAGTTGACACGTTATACTTATTTCTGCCAAGAGGTGTCTATTTAATATTCGTAGATATCTAAATACACTTATGTAAGGAGTGCGTGCCTGTCTCTCATACAGTTCGGACGCGTGTGTGTGTGTGTGTGTGTGTGTGTGTGTGTGTGTGTGTGTGTGTGCGTATGCAGACAAAATGCACGTGGGTGATGCACTTTCCTGTCTACAGTGCGATTAGTACAGTACAGTACATGCGTACACACATACAGTACATTACAGTGCATATGCGTGCGTGTGTTTCCGTGTGTTTGTTTGCGCCCTGTCGCGTGACGTGTATGTGATTTATCGGAAATCCAGAAGAAAATGTACGAGTGTTTCATAAATAAGTAGGTTTAGCTAATCTCAGCGTGTAAATATTGCATATTTCATTTGAAAAATGTTTTGGGCGGCCACCATGGGTCAGGAGAAGACGTACCACAAATGCTAGCTAGCTAGCTACTGGGACCCAGAAACAAATCACCAAAATCAAGAAGGAACTCACAGGTACTGAACGGGTTTCATCAGAAGGGGATCGCCGAAACAAATTTTCGGGATTCAAAGGGAACAGCTGACATGGGCCCAACGCTTGCCGCTCCTGAAAAAAACAATTATAGAAGCATAGGTACACAATTTAGCAATATAATAAAAATGACGACATAATGTGGCCCCACAAAAACTTACTGAACTGAGCAGACAAAACTTTTCTCATACAGATAAGAGTAAGGGTAAGGGCGCTCACCGTGCCCATTAGCTCTCTCCTTTTTCGGACTAAGGCTTTTGCCTTACTGACTGCAGGCAGGCGTTTTCCATTATTTCTTTATGAATAATGCTTGTATTCTTTGCGGATCCGCCTGCTAGCCCGCGTTCACTTAATTTTCTTGATGAAACATTTTCTCAAATATTATATATATATATATATACACAAGAATAAAAGTGCTCCGATGGAGCATGAAAAATGCAATATGGGTGACATCAGGTTGTAAGTTTACAGAGGACTAGGTTTTAAAACGTTAATATGGGAAAGGTAGGTTGTAAATGCCAGGAGGACTGGGTTAAAAGCACAGTAGTGTGGACTAGCTTCGCTGAACAACCCATATTCGCGAAAACTGCCCAGAGTTTCTATCGGCTGCTGCTTGCTGTTGCTATCGGCAGTTCTACTGAAAATGGTAGCAGTTTTTCAGAAAATTGTACGATTTGCCAGCATGACCCTTTGCAGTCATACAACTTAATAATACACGTACATAAAGTCAACTGCTTTTCGCATCGTGATAATATAATATTCATACAAGATTATGCGCTAGCTGACAGTGTAGAAAAAATACCTTGAACACCTTCATTCCAGAACTGCATTGTTTATTTGGAATTAGCTTTAATATTTCAAAATCGTCGCGCTTGCTTGGAAAGTCGAAGAATGTAGATCTTACTCGTATAATACGTATGTCATATGTGGAGTGGAGCATGAGTGACCGCGAATATGGATTGTTCAGCGAAGCTGGTCCATATTAGTGCGCTTTTAACCTAGTCCTCCTGGCATTTAGAACCTACCTTTCCCATATTAACGTTTTAAAACCTAGTCCTCTGTAAACTTACAACCTGATGTCACCCATATTGCATTTTTCATGCTCCATCGGAGCATTTTTATTCTTGTGTATATATATAATATTTGAGAAAATGTTTCATCAAGAAAATTAAGTGAACGCGGGCTAGCAGGCGGATCCGCAAAGAATACAAGCATTATTGTCACCCATTTTGCATTTTTCATGCTCCATCGGAGCATTTTTATTCTTGTCCTATTTCATTTTTAAGGTTCCCAGTAAACCTTAAGTAAAAATAAATAAAGAAAAGAAAGAAACGTTCAAAGTTCATAAAAGAAACTTTAAAAATTCCGCCAATCATTAATCGTCAACCAAAAGTACAGAACAAACCAGCTTGAAAAGTTCCAAGTTCTTCATTTTTCTCTATTTGGACAGAAATCCAACAGCCAGTACCCATGGCTGCAATAGTTTTAGTTGCTGTATAATCACTCTACTGCAGCGCAACCAAATGCAAACTTTACTGTCAGTGAAGGAAACTCATACGGCACGATTTGCACTGCTCTGCCGCACTTGTGTGCAAAATTTCGGAAGATTGCAACTTACCTGTAGCTAGTTATAGGCCGTGCTGTACTTCAGCAGCACTCTACTGCAGCGCAACCAGATGTAAACATTACTGTCGGTGAAGGAAACTCATACGGAATGATTTGCAATGCTCTGCCGCACTTGTGTGCAAAATTTCGGAAGATTACAACTCACATGTAGCTAGTTACAGGCCGTGCTGTACGTCAGCAGCACTCTACTGCAGAGCAATTATGCGCAAACTTCACTTCCAAAAAAAGGAGACTTGTATGGCATAATTTCTAATGTTATTATTCTGCACCTGCCTACAGAATTTCAGACGTTTGCAAGTTTTCTGTAGTTACTTATAGGCCGTGCTGTACTTCAGAAGCACCCTACTGCAGCGCAACCAGATGCAAACTTTACTGTCGGTGAAGGAAACTCATACGGCACGATTTGCAATGTTCTGCCGCACATGTGTACAAAATTTCGGACGGTTGCATGCAACTTACCTGTAGCTAGTTACAAGCCGTGCTGTACTTCAGCAGCACTCCACTGCAGCGCAACCACATAGTAACATCTTAATATATAAGTATACGAAACGTATCTCTAATGGTTTGTCAACTCCTAAACTATCTGTATGCCGAATTTCAAATACCAGTGACGAATGAATAACTTGTTATCGAAGGTGCTGTGTTTGGGGCAGCATTCTTTTTTTTCTATTTTGACAGAAAGGAAACAACAGGTTAAGGGTGACAGAAATCTAACATCCAGTACCCATGGTTGCAATAGTTTTAGTTGCTGTATATACAGCATATAGCACCCTCCTGCAGCGCAACCAGATGCAAGCTTTACTGTCGGTGAAGGAAACTCACACGGCACGATTTGCAATGCTTTTCCGCACTTGTATACAAAATTTCAGGCGATTGCAACTTACCTGTAGCTAGCTATAAGGCCGTGCTGTACTTCAGCGCAACTAGATGCAAACTTCCTTGCCGATGAAAGAAACCTATACGGTACTATTTCTAATGCTCTTCTGCAGTTATATGCAAAATTTCAGACGATTGCAACTTATCTATAGCTAGTTATTGGCCGTGCTGTACTTCAGCAGCACTCTCCTGTAGCGCAAAAAGAGTGCTCGAACGAGTCTCACAGGACCGCACAGCGCCTTTTACACCCATATTATATATAGGGGGTCGCTCTCGCGCCTCCCTATAATACTGTTTATTTTTAATGTACCTCATACTGAAAACAGCAGCTCCAGACGAGGTCTAGGCGTAAAATTATTGAATTATTTCCACGAAACTAACAAAGATTGAACAAAAAGAAATTATAAAAATACGTTATATTTTCACATACTTGGTACTTTTCATAGCACCGCCCGCGTTCGGACAGTAAATGCAACGGGGCTGAATGACACCCATTGAGCGGACCCGACAGAGCCAAATCCCGGGCGGGATCTGTGGGACACCGTAGCAGGCCTGATGACCACAGACCTCACACCCGTCGCAGAAGATAATCTCATTGCCATCTTCACAGAACGGCTGCAAAAGAAGGTCCGAACCCGTAGCCCCTAGAAGTTGAAGAATTCTTAAAAATCACGAAGAACAATTATGACAATGTCAAATCTGTTATTTTATATGAAGCAAGTTTGACTTTTGCAAAGTGCACGATTTAACTATACCTAGCAGGGTATTTTTTACAGGGGGGGCCCCCCGAAATTGACCTTCCCCCCCCCGAAATCGCCCCCTCCCGGGATTTTTGCTTCCCCCCCCAAAATTTTTTGGGTGCCCAAATTTTTGCCAAAAATAGACAAATTTTCAAAAACTTTTCGGCTTCGCCGAAGATTTTTTCGTAAAAATAGCTATTTTTAGCTTAAATCCTGGTATTTTTGAGAACTTTTAGCGTTTCACTACGCAAACTACGCCAAAAATACCATTTTTGGCTCGTTTATGCAAAAAAATCTTCCCCCCCCGAAAATTTCTCCCCCCCCCCGGGCCCGGGGCCCCCCCGGGAACCCCCCCCCCTAAAAAAACCCTAAAAAATACCCTGCCAGGTATAGTTAAATCGTGCACTTTGCAAAAGTCAAACTTGCTTCATATAAAATAACAGATTTGACATTGTCATAATGTTTCTCAGATTTTTAAGAATTCTTCAACTTCTAGGGGCTACGGACCTTCTTTTGCAGCCGTTCTGTGAAGATGGCAATGAGATTATCTTCTGCGACGGTGTGAGGTCTGTGGTCATCAGGCCTGCTACGGTGTCCCACAGATCCCGCCCGGATTTGGCTCTGTCGGGGTCCGCTCAATGGGGGTGTCATTGCAGCCCCGTTGCATTTACTGTCCGAACGCGGGCGGTGCTATGAAAAGTACCAAGTATGTGAAAATATAACGTATTTTTATAATTTCTTTTTGTTCAATCTTTGTTAGTTTCGTGGAAATAATTCAATAATTTTACGCCTAGACCTCGTCTCGATTTGCTGTTTTTAGTATGAGGAGTACGTAACTGAACGAAGTACA
>JASAND010022863.1:0-102929 GCA_030248195.1 Trissonchulus latispiculum
CAGAGACAGTCAAGCTTTGAACATGACTGACACTATCACATTGTGAACAGCGACTTTTGTCACAAAAACATGTACATAACAAAGTAGTCCATACGCATAACGTCCTCAGTCATTTCTACAAAATTTTTACTTTGCCTCTTACTTCCGTTTAGTTGTAACATCAATAATAATTTAAAGGTAATCCATGATGGAACAAATAGCCCTGAAAAGAGATATATTATAGGGGGCGCGATAGCTGGGTGTAAAAGGCTCCGCGCGGCCCGCGGCACAGCATGGCTTATAACAAACTACAGATAACTTTTTGCCACTTTCTAAAATATTCTTATTTGTAATGGATGAGGGTTTTTCTGTCAAAATCAAGAAAAATGGATAAATTAGTACTTTTCAAGCTTCCTTGTTCTATGGCTTGGTTGACTGTTACGTAATTATTGCGGGAATTTTTAAAGTTTCTTTCATAGCTTTACTGAGAACCTTAAAAATGAAATAGGACAAGAATAAAAATGCTCCGATGGAGCATGAAAAATGCAATATGGGTGACATTGGGTTTTAAGCTGACAGAAGACTAGGTTTTAAAACGTTAATATGGAAGGGGCAGGTTGTAAATGCCAGAAGGACTAGGTAAAATAAGCACTAATATGGACCAGCTTCGCTGAACAACCCATAGTCGGATTCGCGGGTACGCATGCTCCACTCCGCATTTGACCTTTGCTGTCTCAAGTTCTAAATTCGCCAGCTTTCCAGGCGAGCTTGCTGATTTTGAAATAATACTAAGTTGTATTGTAAGTAGTAATAATTATGTAATTATTAAGTATAGATTACGAAAACAACTATATAATATATATATATATAGTTGCAGACGCAGAGCTATGCTCATAAATTGGTAAACTGTTACTGAAGAACTGCCACCAGCATCAGTCCGGGCAGTTTCCGCGAATATGGGTTGTTCAGCGAAGTTGGTCTATATTAGTGCGCTTTTAACATAGTCCTCTTGGCATTTACAACCTGCCCTTCACATATATATTAACGTTTAAAAACCTAGTCCTCTGTCCGCTTAAAACCCAATGTCACCCATATTGCATTTTTCATGCTCCATCGAAGCATTTTTATTCTTATATATGATATATATAAAGCAAAGGATAATTACCTTCGGATTCTAACTTTCTAAGCCAGATTACAGCCGAATTCTCAGCCAGATTACAGCAGTCACGTTTTCTCCACCACAGGACAATCCTAACTCCTTCGAGTATCCTCAAACCTCTGCTAGCAGTTTTTTTTAAATCTTAACTGAGGTTTTTAATAATTTTAAGCTTTAACTTAAAGACGCCGCCACATGTCCAGACTCTCGAAACTGATCACCTTTTCAGTATCCTGGCCCCTGGAACCTGGATACACCAATAGGGACGAAATCCGGAACCAAATTTTTCTGTTTTTTACATGTCCTGTACTCCAAAAACCCTAGATTCCGGTTTGGAGTGAGATCTAGTTGTGGAAGAGGGAAAACACGGACTCTAAAGTAAAATGTATTTACATTCCAGGATCATTCTACTAATGTAATCTGCTTATTGCACGTGCTCGGCTAGATGTATTAGCAACAGTTTTACTTTTAATTAGCAAACTTTTTCCATTTTCCAATTAACTACAGAGAACGGCGAAAACGACAGGCTGAACTGAACAGAATATCTGAACTACGTATATATTGCTCCTGTCTCCTGTGTTTCAACTGTCAACTAAGGTAACCTAATGCATACTCTAAGAAGACTTTCTGCATCTAAAAGGCTTCAACTTTGTGTTGTATATACGTATAAAGTTTCATTCTGAACAGGGTGTTCATTGTTCCTACTATGCGCATAGATTTTTTCATTTACATTATGAGAGAACAGGAGTTGGTGCAAACGTTAGTTCTCGTGTTTGGCACATGTCCAGCGATATCTAATACTCTCTCTGAATGTTGTCTGTCTGTTAATGTTTCAGCTTAGCTGTTCAACAAGCCGCAAGCACTGCGTTACCAACACGAATTAAACTTCATTCAATATTTCGAGATTCACCTTAAGAGCATCAGCAATACAAACTGAGTTATAAACAGCTACTGTTATCCAAATACATAAGGTATTCTAATACATGTAGGTCAGCTCATATATATCCAGCTGTATATATATCCTGCATGCTAGCAGCTAGCCCCTGCCCAAACCAGTACGTATATACACAGAGCAAACCATATTGGGAACTCTAATGCAAAGACGTTGTAAACTTAATATCGTCGTTGTTCTCTACCGTCAGCACTCTTTTGGTTCGACCTCTTTGGTTATACCCCGCCACCAAACGGACAGGGGTATATTTGTAGACCTCCTACCAAACGGGGAACATATTGTGTTCCGAGCAACGATATGCAATGCTAAAAAGAGAAGCCCTCTAGTGGCTTACTCTCTTCTAAAATATAGAATTGTGAACTCTTGATACATGTTTTTGAGGGAATCTGCGTTAGTTAGCTGAGCATGTATATGCCTCGATTATATAGTTCGAGCAGGCGTACACCAGCTATCAGATGCTTAATTTCTTATGATTGTCACTACTGTTTCTGCTAGTGACACAAAGTAATTACATTCTATATACAGTGCGTCTAGTTTCAGAATGGAATCAAATTCGAAACGAAGCGCTTCTACTTAATGCAACGATCACGCGACTGTGCATCAAACATATAACTGGAATTATTTGCTAATTACAGAAACGGACAGCAATCATACATTTTAGAATATATGTAATACTGTTTTATCAAATCCTGAACAATACGTATACGTATACAGTATAACAAGAATTTATGCTTCTCCTTTATCGCCATCCTCCTCATCATCATCGTCGTCCCTCCGGCCAAATTAAACATGGAAATGGGTTGCGGGGCCAGCAGTCCGACACCCTCCGTCTTGCCAGTTCCTGAAACCGGTAAACGTTCAGCTCACAGCAAACGAAGACCCTCCAATGAATTCCGATTCATTGAGCATAGAACTTCACTGTCCGGATCAACCAGCTGCCATCAGCATCCTAACAGCTTCGAGGAGCGACGAAGCTCGAGTCGGACTACTGGCGGCGAAACCGGGGAGACTGCAAAAACCAATCTAAGCAACAGTACCAGTCCAGGACCCTCTGGTGACATAAGCGCTGTCAAAAGCTTATCACAGAGCGCTGGCAAGCACAAGTCGGCGTCTCTGGGATCTGGTTCCCGGCATTCTACCAAATCGGCATCTGCTGCGTCATTATCTAGAATTGATACCAAAAACAACAAATTCACCAAATCTCCCATCCCTAAACCGTCTATAACTCAAAAAACCTCTGTGAATACCACTTATTCCTTCTTACAGGGTGGCGGAGCCCTTCAGCTAACTCCACCAGGGACGGCAACTACAGCAAATGAGCATACAGAACAAACCCCTGTACAGACTATCTTACTGACAAACAAACGGCTACCGGAACTGGAAGAGACAGGATCAGTGAGCGAACAAAGCTTCGTTCTCATACAGCGAAAAATTAAGGCAGCCTGGGAAACAGAACCGGAAAGAAATAAGGAGATAATGCTACACCTGACCAGCGCTGCAGCTGAAACACAAGAAGACTCAGGCAAGAACCAAGAAACAAGAACACAAGAACTCGGTCGAAACAACGCATACAGTATTCGCAACAGACTGATTAGCCTGGAGGAAAGTGCTACTTCAAGTGCCCTTGATCAGTTCTATCAATCCGACAACGCTAGGACAGAAAATAATGCAAATCAGCAGCAGCATCAACACCCGTCGGAAGAAAATGAAGACTCAACCAAAGTAGGAGAAACTGTGACGCCTGCATCAGCGGATGATGAAAGTGAAATACACGAGAATAACCTAACCAGTCCAGATCATAGTCTCGCAAACGGTAGCCCCTCAGCGACTGATTCTCCAGTTGATGACATCAGCAGCAGGCAACCGCTGCTTCCTTCTCAGATGGACTTGTCCCTACCACTGGGTGGCCCAGACTCCTACTACATTCCACGACGAGGAACATTCATGGGCGCCGTGCGATGCCGCCTCCGTCAATGGCCCCGTCAGTGGCCTCGGAAGCACAACATGGTGCGACCTGAATCTCCCTCCCCCAGTCCATCAAGTGAAACCAGAGAACCCTTGTTATCAGATAATATCTCCCCAGTAACGACTCAGCCCCCAGAACAACGCAGAAATTCTTCCACACCACAACCACCACACCATCAGCTGCAGCAGCAACCGCAAAAGTTCAGAATGGTACGTAGTCGAACAGTAGACTTAGCCAATATGGCGTTCAAATTTAAAACGCCAAGGGCAAAGTCAGAATCGCTGTCTCCAAAGATTAGCAGACCTATCACCGCTCCCATGCTCAGTTCGGAGAAACCGATCAGAAGCTCGGGAAGATCCAACTTTTTCGTAAAACTGCAGCCAGCCAATAGGTCACTGCTTAGCACAGCGGGGAGTCGACCGGACAGTGGAATCAAGAGCGGAGCAACGGCGGAGGAGGATCACTTAACGGATGAAATGTTCTCGTTTGAGGAAACCACGACGTGGAAGGATATTGCCACTGTGCACAATGATTTTTTCAATGGTAAGACTGACAATTGTAGTGAAGCCAGGGATCGACCGGAATTCCGGTTCCGGTTCCGGTACTTTTTGGTTCCGGTTCCGGTTCCGGTTCCGGTTCCGGTTTTTGAAAACGTACCGCAACCGGAACCAATTTTAGCCTATTATCAAAAGCAAAATTTTATTAAAATTTTCAAAAATTTTATCAAACTTCTTTAAAACTTTCTGAAAAACTGCGATTCTCTATGAATGAAATGAATGAATCTCTGCTTATAACCAGAATATGACTTATCCAAAAATTTTCGCCTGCGGCGCTATTACATTACTTAGAATGTTTAGAATTTGTAAAAATAATGTCTAATGTATCCTTGTTATGAATTGTATATATATATATTATATAATGTATATATTATAAAACCAAAATAATACTTAATAACTCAGATTAAATAGCACAAGACCGCCGATATTTTTAAATTTAAGTAGTGGTAACGATAACTAATGCTGAGTTGAAATTATTGAAGCCTTGGCGTCGACCTATGCTATTTCAAAATTATAAAGTGCGTTGTTGTATATAATCAAATGTCAGTTTTAGCTTAAATTTAATCTTTTTAATTGTTTAAATCGATACTGGACTTTAAATATGGACTAAGTTTATTGCTGTTTGTTTAGTAATTAATCCTGTGCGCAGATCAACAGAATTACTAAAAAATTATGGATGGAACAAACAGCAAGGGTTCTTAAAAATCTTTTGAAGAAACATCATTTAAAATTTTAAAATCCTGATGAAGCCAGCCAAAAGGAAGAAATTTCGTTTAATTCAAGTTGGAGAAATTGTACATTTCGACTTTCTTTGAAACATGTGAATAGGCTTATTTGTTTAATGGATGAAAATTTATATATATATTTCAACCATGCAAAAACATTTGCATTTTAATCAGAAAACTCCAATAACAAAGTAATTATACTGAGATATAATAACAAGCTATGGAATTAAAAGCCGATGTTCTAAACAAGTCCAATTTTGTATATAGCTGATCTGATGTTACCTAAATCACAGCCAGATTAGATTTTACAATACGAATTTGTACAAGAACAGTAATTTTCAGAAAAATTTTAATTTTGTCTGAAATACATAGAAAATAAAAGTTAAAGTAAAATGCTAATAGATATCCTTTGTTTTCTAAAAATGTAAATGGCATCATTATATTTTATTTTGCGTTTTAAAAATGCTGCAACTTTTCCTAGAGTTCTAGTAAAGTTAAATGAACTTTTTGATTATGACTAGAAATTATCAGACAAGCCAGATAAAAACTAAACATGTTTCTGACTTATTTTGCCGAAAGCTGTAAGAGCAGTTTCTGGTGCTCGCAAAAATTTCGTGGAATCAGTTTCTGTCTACTTATTTAGCCTAATTGAAAATTCAGCTGAACTTATATATATATATATATATATATATATATATATATATATATATATATATATATATATATAAATAAATATATATATATAATAAAATTATATATATATATATATATATATATATATATATATATATATAATTAAGTAGGGATGGGCGCGGAAAAAAAGGTTTTTTTCCGTTTTTTTCCATTTTTTACCGAAGGCGAGGAAAAAAATGGAAAAATATTCCTAACGTTATTTTGACGATTTTTACAATGCAGTATCATGTTTTATGAGCTTTTCGAGCAATTTCACACTATTTACAAACTTTTCCATGGGTCATAGTAGGTGGGGGGTATGTTAAATCTTACGAAATTGTATTTGGGTTTTTTCGACGCATCGGAAAAAATGGAAAAATATTCGGGACATGTTCTGAAAGTTAATTTATGACCTTAGAACATTAAGAAACTATCGAAAACAGTGTTTAATAAGGTAAGAATACGATATTCAGGAATTTAAGATAATTTTGGGATTTAAAATTTTTTCCCTTGGAATATGAAAATGATTGCGTAACTCAGGTAGAGTTAATAATTCCATACCTAACCGTGGAGTGTTCAGCCAAAACTGTTAAAATATCTGGAATTGTTTAGTTTACCAAGCGCGTTACCTACGAAAACCACAAACTAGGTCTAGCAGAGCCGCCAGGGCATACAGAAGTCGCCTGTCCTTTGCTTTACAGCGTCACCCGCTGAAAATATTTGATTCCTATAATCAATACTGGAACCTTTCTAAGAGCTTGTGTAATTGCATTACCCTGTGGGGCTACTAAATATCGTGAAAACTGCTTATGTATGCAAAAACATGAAATAACGCAACTTTTATCACATTGTGTAATTTTGGAGTGACAGGAAAAAAGGAAAAAAATGGAAAAAACACGAAAAAAGGTTTTTTCCGGCAAACTTTTTTTTCCGGGAAAAAACCAGCCCTATAAAATTAAGAAATTAAATTTTATTTTTAATTTATTAAATAAATCTGCTTTAAAAGTCAACTTGCATTCGATTAAATGATTCATCGCAATTCGTATATATAATGTAAAATACAGATCGAATAATATAAATATAGCATATTCATACCGTGTATAAATAATTTTAAATTTTAGTTTTAAAGCAATGTATATATGTAGTAAAGTTTAAACTATGCTATAAGACAAAAATCTCTTAATAAATTGCAAATTTCATGTTCGTGCATTGAAATGACTATATAAAATATAATTCAAACGTTATTACAATGTTTTAGTAACTACAAAAAAGCAAAAAATTCTGCAAAAATTGTCCAAAACGTCAGAAAAAATTTTCGATTTCTGTAGTGTTAAAGAGCTGGTTCCGGTTCCGGTTCCGGCTTTTTAAAGCCAGTTCCGATTCCGGTTCCGGTTCCGGTTTTTTGGAGTTCCGGCCGATCCCTAGGCCGGTGGGTAACGTTTCTGCGTCTGGGGCCCGTTGCACAAAAGTAATTGCTAATGTATACCTTATTTGTGATTAGGTTTACCTCGACGCCAGTAGATGGTAGAGTTCCGTGTAGTACCTATATACTTTAAGAAAATCTTGTTCGGAATATGTAATTCACTATCAAGCCAGGTATAAGCAGTCAATGTGAATCAATCTTGGCAGTCCAAACGCAGTTTTACAATTGCGAACCTGAGCGTTACCTTTTTTGTAGAGTAGTTAATTTGGTAAGCTTCGTTTATTTTAGCAAAAGTACATATAATACTTAAGAATATGGCAAGTGTTATACTCTATGTCTCTATGCATTATAAGCATGACAGGCCCGCACCCAGGATTTTGAAAAGGGGGGATCCAAGGTAAAACGCAACGGGGGGTCTGGGGGCGGAGCCCCTCAGAAGTTGAAGAATTTTTGCGATTTTGCCCAGAAACGGTACATTGGACCTTTATTTGTTGCAAACAGTGAATTATCGCGCCGACGGCGCGAAAAGTTTTTAAAAATAGCTGTTTTTGCCGTAAAAATAGCAAAAATTTTCCATTTTGTCATCCCAAAACGGGGGTCTAGACCCCTTAAACTCCCCCCCCCCTGGGTGCGGCCTTGCAGCATGACACATTCTCTGGGAATGCTAACGGCTGATCCACACAAACAGAACTGTAGTGACGTCAGTGCAATACCGATTTGTGCCGCAAGGACATTCACTAGGGCTTAGTCCCAACGGGAATAGGCTTACTATCTCTATTTTTGTGTGCTACAAAAATTCGAAAACACAAGCAATGTGTGCTTGCAATTGTGGCTGCTTCGCGCTTTAGAACACAAGCACAACAGTCGAATTGGTTCTCGAATATACGGCGAGGTCAGCCGTTAGTGCGCGCGCCATTGATTGTCTAGCTTAGAGCATGGAACTTGCCACTCTTGATTTTATAATTTTACTAATCTAATATGTTGTATATTTTAGACTTTGAGGACTTGTTAGACGATGATGAAGACAATATTTTATCATTAAATAAAATGGATGCATTGACTCCAACATCCGCCTGCTGGTCCCCTCTCAATATTAAACGGTGCATTTTATAATCTCAATTGTACAACATGATTCATAAGATTGGTTTCTTTTGCAATGCTTTGTTCGCTATTAAATATTATTTGTATATATGGTAGAAAAACTTCGCTACAATGCCTACGATTATATTCTGTTACAGTTACAGACAAGTCTTTGGGTCTAGTTACTATGATAGGTAAACAGCGACAGCAAACAGTATTGTTTTATGCAAAAATCTCGCATCCACCAACATACACATTGACGACATACTGCTGTTCAGTAATAGCTAAACTACAGTACTATTATGAAAGCACCATCAACCCTTAAAAGCGACATCCCTTTAACATGTAGTTACTACACCTTTGCCAAAATTCAGCCTGACACACAATCTGCTATTCAAGCTTTGTTATTGGAGTTTGTGCAATAATAACATTTATTCTCATTTAGAGCCGTAACCAATCATTACGTTTGTTACAATCACATGGTCTATATAATCTGTAATCTTAAAAACATCTGCGTGTTTATTGTTCTAGTCAAACAGCTAAGTACATCTGCTGGGTTTATTTTAGGCAAAAATAAGTGTGGGAGAGTGGGGGGGGGGCGCTGTATAAATAGCCTGTTTCCCACATACACTGCTATAACTATGCTTAAAAATGCTCAAAAAGCAAGTTTTAGCACCAAAAAAGGCGATTTTTGATCAAAAATTTCAGGCAAAGCCGGACAATTTTTGAAAATTTCGACCAAAAATCCTAAAAATTTGGCAATTTCTGGGCACCTTAGGGTTCAGTGGGGGAGGGGGGAAGCCCAAAAAAGTGGGGTGGGGCCGAGTGGGGGGGAGATGCTCGAGTGGGGAGGGGGCAAAAAGTGGGAGGGCCCAAAAAGTGGGGGCGCCCGCCCCCCCCCCCCAGTAAAATAAACCCAGCATTGGTTCAGCTAGTAGGAAACAACATATGTCCGAATCGGATAATGTCGTAAATACTGCATACGTGTCAAGTGTACTATTCCGAAAAAATAACACCTTGTAGTGAGTCAGCGAAGGTTTGGCATGGAAAGCCTTTAAGGAATTTTCACAAGCCGAAAATGAATATCAAAACAAAACAATATCACCTTACTCTTAAAGGGGTAAATTTTCCAAAGGCTCCGTTACCAATTGTTTCCGAAAAAGACATCCGTTTAATCTCGCTCGGTTCACTGTCGTCGGAAAATTGAAGAACTTGCAGGACTCCAGGGAACCTAAGATAATATTTAACTTTTCGAACATAACAGTCGCAGCTATATACAACATTGTTAATGTCTTGGTTTGTAGTTTTACTATAAAAGATCAAAGCAGTTGATAAGTTTGGGGAACTCAAATACGCCAGTGGCGTAGATAGGTATTCGCTTCGAGGAGGGCGGATCGACAAGTCAGGAGGATCTGGAGGAGCCTCCGGGAAAGTGAGCCATTTTTAAACATTTTTACAGTGACCCAAAATGGTAATTTTCAATCTTTTTTAAAAATAAAGCTGAGTTTTTCAGATATTCACCAAATACGACTATAGAAACTTTAATTCTTGATTATTAAAACTTAAACTTTTCAGATTTTCATCAAAAACAGCTAGAGAAACTTTATATAAGTCTTTAATACTAAACTTGAAACTTTTTAACTTGAAAATGAGAGCTAGCATTGAACGCGTGGAAGCGCTGTGGAGGAAAAAATGTTGCGAAGAAATAGGACCCGCGGAGGTCTGCCGCGGTTGAAAATTTTTCAAATTTAAGACTCCCTCAGGAATTAATTTTGATCACTTTTTTTATTAAGTTATGAGCTATTAGGTACAGTTATTTTCGGAATAAATTCCAGATTAATTTTTTAAATTGCCTGCCACAGTCTGAAAGACTAAAGACAGGAACTTTTATTTTAGGAAAATGAATTAGTAATATCAACTTGTCACAGCAATTAGCGATGTGAGTAAAAACGTAGACAAGCGGAGATCTGGGGGCGCAGCCCCCAGTAGAAATGTTTTATAAATAACGTTTTAAACCTACCTTCCTTCCGGTAACTTTCGCACAAAATTTTCTTATTGTTTGGCCAAGAGCTAGCGATTTTTTGAAAAATAAAGGGTTCAAACCTATATTTCATACTATTTTTCCAGAAAAAAACTGGGCCCAATCTTAAAAATTTTCCGCTAGCAAAATGTCCACGGTGGCAAATGGGCGCCCTCCCCCCTTATCTACACCCATGCCTACACTTATATATATACTATCCCAGTGTAAGTGGTATAAAAAGGCAACCTCACTACGCATATGGTGACTCCCTTCAGTTTTAGACATGAGACTCGATGTATATACTGTCAATGCCGAAAAGGTCCATGTACAGATATATGTATACTTTGACTGATAAGGACTCCAATCGTCTGGAGCTGACGTAATCATCTGTTGAACGCGAAATATCAGATCAAATATCCAGCTTTGCTCATCCAATTCACGCCGCTCAGAGTCATTTATTTTTTGCAGCTGCTGCTGCTCATTTTTTGAGGTTGGACTGACTATCCCACATAACTGCTTAGCCCGACGACGCATTACAGTGCCAATATCATGATCAAATTGAGGCCGGTCACCTACCGCCAGTCGAGAATCTAAAATTAAAAATCAATCCAAATATACATAACACAGAAAGAGACCTGCAAATTTTTCTGTCAATTCATCCTCCCCACTTCATTATATTTCCGTTATTCTAATCCATTTCATCTATTTATGCAAAAACCTTACCGCGAGTAAATAATAAACTGTTTGCAGGAGACCATGAAACAGCTATGGTAGAGCAGACATCCGACATTGAAATGAGACCAGTACTAGATAGAGCCAAAAATCTAGTTGGATTGGTTGGATGCCAATTAAAAGACTCAATAATCTGGCGACCTCCGTCTGAGGAACTGGGGAACACTGGTTGTCGGTAGAACTCAATTTGTTGAATCTGATAAAAAGCAAGATTACTATGGAACAAAAGGAAAAAGTAGTCAATAAACCAGAAGAAGATGTAGAGGCCCTGCCTGATCGACCTCCGAAGATTATGATGATGAAGACGTATAGACATTGTTTTAGCTCCCTTTCTAAATAATTGGCAACTGCACAATTGGCAAGTTTCAGCTTCAAGAATTTTTCGGGTCTTAGGTTCTGTAATGACATGTTTCTTTCTTTCTTTCGTTTATTATTCTGTATATTCCGTAAATCAAGGACATAATCACAAATAAGCATTTATCCACTTTGCAGTAAGTCCAGCCAGTCAGTCCACAAAATCGAAGTTTTGTATAGTTCCTCTTAGAAATACTTCCCTACAGCAGCTCACCTCAGCTTCGTCATCGGCAAGTCTTAGAAACTGATAGGTTCTAATCTGTGATGAGTCTTTGGTGAGACAGTTGAGCTCCGAACCGCCGCCATGACTTCGCGGGGGTGTCCACTGGAGACGGGAAATTGGCTGATGTTCCACCAGGGTCAGGATCGGTTTCTCAGCTAATCGAATATCCCAGAGAAAAAGATGATTTTCAAAATAGGAACAGAATCGATTGTTATTGGAGGGATCAATTTGTATACCGTAGACAGCCTTAGTAGTAAAGATTGCGTGAGGTCGGGCGCCGGCACCCACGCGGAGATCCAACATCTACAATGAAACATCAATAAAAATAAAAGAAAACAGGATCTGCCATAGAAAGACATTTAAATTTCACTTAGCGGTAGCAGGGTATGAACATAAAAATAAATCCCGTGCAGTGAAGATTTTTCCGGAATCTTGAAACTTTCTTTGTCCTATGACTTCCATTACAGGAGTATACAATCCAATCTTGTCTATGATTTTGACTGACTACGGGAACTCCAAACTGCACCCAGATCTAATTCACCGCCCTAGTTGTAAATTGTAATTGACAGTTAATTGTAAACAACAATAAATTAACGCCCATCAAATTGTTTTTGTGACAGTAAAAGCTTCTGTAGAAAACGCAAATTCTGCCTATATGAAACGAACTAACTAACGGTTAATAAGTAATACCAAGAGTACATAATAACTAAGAGTGTGACAAGCGTCAAGCTCTTAGTTATTAGGCTTAGGACATCATCTGCACGATAACGGCTGACCCCCCCCCACAAATTAGACCCATCACTTCAAAGAAATTCGCACGCTATGCCTACGTTCTAAAGCTCGAAAACACAACTAGTCAGTTGGTTCAATGTGCGTCTGTTGCGACCTTCAGCACACAAGCATAGCGTGCGAATTTCTTTGATGTGATGGGTCTAATTTGTGGGGGGGGGTCAGCCGTTATCGTGCAGATGATGTCCCAAGCCTAATAACTAAGAGCTTGACGCTTGTCACACTCTTAGTTATTATGTACTCTTGGTAATACCGAGGTCTGATAAAGAAACTAAAACATTTTGGATTGGATTTGAAGTTTTAAATTCTAAATCGGTCAAGATTCCCTGACTTTGGGCTACAGAAAGAACACACTAACCTTAATATACTTCTGATTAAGACCACACACAAGGGTATCAGCTTTCAACCAGTCACATGAAAGGGCTGATTCACCAGCACCAGTTTCATAGATCACATGGCCTGGCTCAGATCTCCCGCGCGACCCAACGTCCCAGATAGCCAACCCATGCTCTGCCCGGTGGCGATCTAGACAAATTGCCAAATGGTTCGGCTGGTTGGGAGACCAGGCCAGGTGATGACACTGACGACTGTGGCGTGGCGTATAGCTTTTCCCGAGAAATCCCTAAAATGAGAAAAAGTATCCATAACCAGCTAAACTATATACCACTTACCAAACTACTAAAAGTATAAAAGCAAAGAAACGGCGCTGGGTTTTCTCAGGCCAAAAAAAAGTGGGGGAGGAAAGTGGGGGGGGATCCCCCCCTGGGGGGGAAGACCAAAAGTGGGGGGGGGGGGGGGGGGAAATAAGATGGGCTAAAAATGCTAAAAATGCGGTAAAAATTGCGTGTTTTCTACGTATACTGCTACATGTAAGCTAAAAAGTGCTCAAAAATCAAGATTTAGTACCAAAATAGACGATTTTTAACCAAAAAATTCCGGCAAAGCCGGAAAATTTTGAAAATTTTGACCAAAAATCCTAAAAATTTGGCATTTTCTGGGCACCTTATAGTGAGTGGGGGGGGGGGAGCCCAAAAAAGTGGGGGGGGGAACGAGTGGGGGGGGGGGAGGGGTCGAGTGGGGGGGGGCCCCAAAAGTGGGGGGGTCCCCACCCCCCCCCCCCCACTAAAGAAAACCCAGCGGCGTAGCCTCATAAAACAGAAAACAGACAATAATTATCTGTACAACATACACACAAATTGAGAAACACTCCTTGCAGTAGCATAAAATGCAATTTGACAGGTTAACACGGTTACGACTCAGTCCGGGGGTGTCCAAGCTCACCCGACCCAGACAGGGTACAAGCCCTTCCGCCGTCGGGGACAAGGGGTAACAAAAAATGGCCAAGGGGTACAAAATGGCCGGAAAAATCATTTTTTACACTAAAATTTCAAAAAACTCCCGGCTTCGCCGAAATTTATTTTTTAGCGAAATTTATTATTTTTTTAAACCTAAAATTTTCAGATCAAAATTTCGGTTCAAATTTTGAAGTGCTTTCAAAAATTGAAGATTTTTATGCAAATTTGAAAAAATCTCAAATTTTGATAAAATTGGCGTTAATTTTTTAAAAAATTTCACAAATTTAATTTAAGGTGTAAGTCCACCTTGAAAATGTCAGTTCAATCAAGGTATAATCCCCTCCCAGGACCCGGCCCTATGTTAATGTATTATATATGTATTGCATATATATATACAGGCACTGCTGTATTAATATATGAGTTAAGAGAGCAGCCTTTAAACCGTTAAAAGACTTGCTTTAAGGTGAGTTTCCTTTTCAACACACCAATTTTAAACCACTACTACACAATCAATAGGGATGGGCACTGGAAAAAAACTACCTGAAAAAACGGCTTTTCTTTTTGCCGTAGCCTTCGGAAATAACTTACGTTTTTCGATAAGTTGGAAAATTTTTGAAAAATTAGCGGAAAAATTGGAAATCCTTAGAATTCTCCAAAACGGTCTGGATTCATAGCTTAACTCGTAAAACATTTAAGAACTGAAATTCGTTTTGACACTCCAAAAACAATTTGAAGCTTGTGAGGATATCGGCAAAAAACGAAGGTCTCAAAAAATACCTGGACATCGGTCACTTGATCCGCTCCCTCTGGACTGCCGCTAGTCAGAAGGACTCTACCATTAGCGTGGCCGACAGCAATTACGTGATCCCATTCTGGCTTTGGATTCCAGGCGACACATTTCACAAAGGCCAGCGTCGGATTGCTAGAAAGGCGTCGGGCAACAAAATCGGCAGACAGACGGATGATGCTGTCGCCTAAAAAATCTATAGTTCCTATAGTTTCCACAGAAAACTTTCTACGTCACTGAAGTGCTCACAGAACGATTGAAGTAATTGTGCAATCTTGCTTCGCAGACCCTTTCGGGTTATAAAACGTATGAAACTGAGAAAAACAGGAAATGGTCGAAAACTTGGTAAAACGACTACCCCCTCATTTTTTTAAAATTCAGTAGTTGAGGGTAGCATCTATCTTGCAGAACATGCAGAAAAAGCTGAGAGCGAAGTGTGGCGGTTGTTACACTCTTTGCCTTTAACACTAGGAGCTTGAAAGTTACTGACTCAGTAAGCAAAACGTTGCTGACGTAAATACAAATTTAACAGCTTGTTAACCCGAAGAACCAACAGGACGTACAAAACTATTAGGGACAAAGGTATTTCTGAATGGCGTTATTTATAATAGCTGCCGTTATTACGAAAAATGGGGGCCGCAAGATGGCAGGCATTGTTCCTAATTTTCAAAAACCGGGCTGAGGACCGACAACCGAAAATAATTTGAGACGTTGCCACGCCGCCGGAAAGACTCTTCGCAGGACCCCGAACAACTCTATTCGTAAGTTGCTTTGCTATCAAATACAAACTGAAGATAGCTGGTATTCGTTTCTTCTGGTATGCTACGCATTTGTGAATGATACGTACTTTCAGCTGAAAACTCCTTATCGGCATTATCAAGAACTTCATAAATAGACAAGTCTGTTCCAAGAGTCAGAAATCTGCGAGCCTGAGATGGACACCAAACAATATCTGGACGACTCATTTGGGAAGCTGCAAGCGTTTTCAACTAAAAATCTAAATATAAGTCAATAATAATGCAAGTCAAAGGTACAACTAAATTTAGAAAGGCTTCAGTGTCTTTTCGTTTTGTAAAAATAATTTTCCTCACTCAAATCCAACATCCCACAGGACAAATCACATTGGTTAGAAATAGATTTTAGAATTGATAGAGCCAGACTGCCCGTCTCGCACGGTACCTCAGAACGGACCACCAAAAGAGGCCACATTTTGTGCTCTCTGTCCTCAACAATTTTTCATAGCCAAGTTGAAATTAGTTATTTCAAGAAGATATACTACTAAGATAAAATGCAGTCAATTTCCAAGTTTATTTAGGTTTATAAAATACTTTCCTACTAATGCAAGTCATACAATAATAAAAATGCTCCGATGGAGCATGAAAAATGCAATATGGGTGACACTGGGTTTTAAGCAGACAGAGGACTAAATATTAAAACGTTAATATGGGAGGGGCAGGTTGTAAATGCCAGGAGGACTAGGTTAAAAGCGCACTAATATGGACCAGCTTCGCTGAACAACCCATATTCGCGGAAATTGTCCAGACAAAAATGCTGGCGGCAACCCTTCAATAACAGTTTAACAATTTGTCGGCACGACTTTGCAGCTATTACTACGTATATATATATATATATATACATATAGTTGTGTATACTTAACACTTAATACTTAACATTCCATAATTAATACAACTTACAACAATTTAATTAATTTAATTAATGCATATAATCCAACACTTGATACAATATATATATGCAGTAAAAATTGGTGTCACAAATTCCGCTCTGGTAACTCACTATAAAACGCTTGAAGTATATAAAGCATAATATTTCAAAATCAGCAAGCTCGCCTGGAAAGCTGACGAATTTAGAACTTAAGACAATAAAGGTCAAATGCGGAGTGGAGCATGCGTACCCACGAATATGGGTTGTTCAGCGAAGCTGGTCCATATTAGTGCGCTTTTAACCTAGTCCTCCTGGCATTTACAACCTGCCCCTCCCATATTAACGTTTTAAAACCTAGTCCTCTGTCTGCTTAAAACCCAGTGTCACCCATATTGCATTTTTCATGCTCCATCGGAGCATTTTTATTCTTGTCCTATTTCATTTTTAAGGTTCTCAGTAAAACTTAAGCAAGAATGTTAAAGCTTTATGAAAGAAACTTTGCAGCACTCTACTGCAGCGCAACTAGACGCAAACGTCACTGCCAAAAAAGGAGACTTATACGGCATGATTTCCAATGCTATTCTGCACGTGCCTGCAGGATTTCAGACGATTGCAACTTTTCTGTAGCTAGTTATAGGCCGTGCTGTACTTCAGCAGCACTCTACTACAGGGCAACTAGACGTAAACGTCACTGCCAAAAAAGGAGACTTTCACGGCATGATTTCCAATGCTATTCTGCACGTGCCTGCAGGATTTCAGACGATTGCAACTTTTCTGTAGCTAGTTATAGGCCGTGCTGTACTTCAGCAGCACTCTACTACAGCGCAACTAGACGCAAACGTCACTGCCAAAAAAGGAGACTTTTACGGCATGATTTCCAATGCTATTCTGCACGTGCCTGCAGAATTTCAGACGATTGCAACTTTTCTGTAGTTAGTTATAGGCCGTGCTGTACTTCTGCAGCACTCTACTACAGCGCAACCATATAGTAACATCGTAATAGGTATACGAAACCTATCTATAATAGTTTGTCATGTCCTAAACTATCTGTATGCCGAATTTCAAATGCCAGTGACAAATGAATAACTTGTTATCGACGGTGCTGTGTTTTAGGACAGCACATACAGCACGGTGGAAGCTAGAGAGTGCACCAACTAACATAGCTACAGTTCCCCCTTACTACAGACTTAATTTTTCCAAAATGGCCATTTGGCCGGACCAACTTTGGGCCGGCCGCCTGAACGATCCCGGCCAGATATCGAAAATCGCCTCGGTTATGACACGCTACCCATCCCAAAGTTTCTTATGCAACAAGCCGCATCTCTCTAGCTTGTTCCCTGGGCCCTGTAGCCGCGACACAAAATTGGCCTTTTTTGGCCATCTTAGCGGTCAGGCCACCTTTGGCCGGCCGCACAGGTGGCCGGCCGGGCCGGGCAGCGGAAAATTGTCCAAAAGGTACGTTAACACAAATACTACTCTCAGAAAAACCAAACTTCACCGGCTGAAAATGCCCAGATCGTTCAGTTTTTGAGTTCGACTAAAACGGCTTCCCCAAGCGTGACTTACACGGAAAAAAACAAACGGACCTAACTTGTCCGGAAGCGAAAATTTTCAAAGTTGAAAATTTTGACCAAAACTTTTTTGCTACTTGTACTCGTCGTGCTGATTCCAACGATACCAAATTTGTCTAGTTTGGTTGAGTATTTAGCTGGCACGGTGCTCGAACGGGTCTCTAAGGGCCGCGCTGAGCCTTTTACACCCATATTATAGGGGGAGCGCTATCGCGCCCCCCTATAATTTACCTCACTCAATTCAAAATGAAACTATACGTTCAGGTGACACCGACGCAGTGAGTTTTCATATTTTATAAGAACCATCAAGAAAATTTTATTGAAAGATTGTGTCAGTTTTATGAGATTGATCTCTGTTTGGTGCAGCTGAACGTCGCCAAGAACATTGCAAGGCTTTTCAAAATAAACAAATTGCTGGCCTCCTACTGGGCAATTTTGACAAAATAGGAAAAAATAGGAATTTTTTCTTGCAAAAAATAAGAAAAAATAGGAATTTTCGAAGACAAAATAGGAAAATATAGGAAGTTAAACAAGAAACAAAAATGCTCCTCTGGAGCATGAAAAAAGTAATATGGGTGATGGTGAGGTTGCAAAATCAAGAGAGGACTAGTCATTAAAATGCTTAATATGGGGCTAGGTTCAAAAATAGAAGAGGACTAGGTTGTGAGCGAATTAATATGGCTTCGCCGAACAACCCATATTCGCGGTTTATAAATTTATATCAGTATGCATATCCATCCACGCTACGTTTATTTTATAGTGCAATGCATAAATAATCTACTGCTATGTATTCCAGCTTTAATTTTAGCAAAGTTTTTCTTCGAGAAACGTTTTATTCTAACCAGTGCGTTTTATTCATTTATACAGAAAATTTATATTTCAAGAATAATCTTAGGACTCTGACCTTCTATTTCCTCCCTGCTTGAACCAATAGCCTTAGCCTCATGTCCTTAGATCTCTTCTCGTTGCTTGCCGCAGTTCAACCCGACCACCAAAATGATGATAATTTACGCAAATATATACGTATTCCTAGCAAGTCTAATATACTACGTTATGCAAACAACTGTATTGAATGAGCTGGGCTTATTCTACTGGGGGGGGGGGCGGGGGCCCCCCATAAACACCCTTCCACCCCCAAAAATCGTTCCCCCCAAAAACCCCCCCCCCCCCCCCCAAAAAAGTGGGTGCCCCTTTTGGTACCAACTTGCCCTGAAAAAATCGCTCAGAAGGCCAAATTTTCAAAAATTTTCCGGCGTCGCCGGAGATTTTTAGTCGTTTTTTGCCTATTTAAGCACTAAATCCGCTTATTTTTGGCAATTGCTATAAAAATAGCGCAATTTTTTTACCATGTTCTTAGAAAAATTTTGAAAAATTTCCCCCCCCCCCCAAAAATGACTCGCCCCCCGAGGGCCCCCTCCCCAAAGAGCCCCCCCAAGAAAAAATCCCTAGAATAAGCCCAGATGAGTACGTATTCAACTTCTTAAATTTCTTATTACTGACTGATATTGATAGCTCTGTACGCGACAAAAGCTAAGACGAAGCGTGAAATCCCGCGAACATAGGTTGTTCGGTGAAGCTGTGCCCATATTAATTCGCTCACAGCCTAGTCCTCTTTTTGAACCTAGCCCCATATTAAGCATTTTAAAGACTAGTCCTCTCTTGATTTTACAACCTAACCATCACCCATATTACTTTTTCATGCTCCAGAGGAGCATTTTTGTTTCTTGTCCTTCTGTCATTTTAAAGGATCCCTTTCCTGCAATGCACTAATTGATATAAGGAGCTTAAACAGTGCCCTAGGCCAGGCTAAAAGTGATTATATATATATATATATATATATATAGCACACAATATACACACCATTGAATTCCCACCTCCGCTCGAAGTGTTTGGTAAACTGACTTTAAAGACTTTCATTTTGGACCACCACTGGAACTCTGACTCACAGGTCTCCATGGTCAGGGCTCACATGTACCGACTTCGATAGTATGCCTATCGTTTACCACCACCAGCACCGCCCACTTACTATATATATGCCCCCGACCAAAACGCCGAAAAACGCAGTTTTAGGCCGTTTGACCAGTGGTCAATAGGCCCCGTAGGCTATAGTGACCAGTGGTCACTTCCGTCGGTTTCGGCGATATGCCCATTGAAACGAGCGTAGTCGATTTACTATATATGAACCCGACCAAAACGCCGAAAAAACCGTTTTAGGCCGTTTGACCAGTGGTCAATAGGCCCCGTAGGCTGTAGTGACCAGTGGTCACTTCCGTCGGTTTCGGCGATATGCCCATTGAAACGAGCGTAGTCGATTTACTATATATGAACCCGACCAAAACGCCGAAAAAACCGTTTTAGGCCGTTTGACCAGTGGTCAATAGGCCCCGTAGGCTATAGTGACCAGTGGTCACTTCCGTCGGTTTCGGCGATATGCCCATTGAAACGAGCGTAGTCGATTTACTATATATGAACCCGACCAAAACGCCGAAAAAAACAGTTTTAGGCCGTTTGACCAGTGGTCAATAGGCCCCGTAGGCTGTAGTGACCAGTGGTCACTTCCATCGGTTTCGGCGATGTGCCCATTGAAACGAGCGTAGTCGATTTACTATATATGAACCCGACCAAAACGCCGAAAAAACCGTTTTAGGCCGTTTGACCAGTGGTCAATAGGCCCCGTAGGCTGTAGTGACCAGTGGTCACTTCCATCGGTTTCGGCGATATGCCCATTGAAACGAGCGTAGTCGATTTACTATATATGAACCCGACCAAAACGCCGGAAAAAACCGTTTTAGGCCGTTTGGCCAGTGGTCAATAGGCCCCGTAGGCTGTAGTGACCAGTGGTCACTTCCATCGGTTTCGGCGATGTGCCCATTGAAACGAGCGTAGTCGATTTACTATATATGAACCCGACCAAAACGCCGAAAAAACCGTTTTAGGCCGTTTGACCAGTGGTCAATAGGCCCCGTAGGCTGTAGTGACCAGTGGTCACTTCCATCGGTTTCGGCGATATGCCCATTGAAACGAGCGTAGTCGATTTACTATATATGAACCCGACCAAAACGCCGGAAAAAACCGTTTTAGGCCGTTTGGCCAGTGGTCAATTGGCCCCGTAGGCTGTAGTGACCAGTGGTCACTTCCGTCGGTTTCGGCGATATATATGCCCATTGAAACGAGCGTAGTCGATTTAGTATATATACCCCCGACCAAGACGCCGAAAAACGCTGTTTAGAGTGAGTTTTCCCAACTTTGACCCTGGGCGAGGAACCACGGGAGCCATGCTGACCAGAGGTTGTTGTTGTTGTTCATTTCCGGGCTCCATCAGCTTAGAAAAGCTACAAGAGGGCACTTTGGCATCTACTGGTCCAGCACACGTCTTTGCATAGTCAGGTCCACACATCGGAGAATCCGGGATGGAAATGATGTGGGGGACTGGACCCAACCGCTCGGTAGCATAATTTGAGGACTCCAGATGCTTCAGTGTTAATCCAACACAGTCGTGTTCCCGAGAGTTTGGAACCCATTTGCGCCGTTGACCAGACGGATGCCAGGGGGCACCTGTGGGGATCTCCATTTGATGGGGTCCGTGTCCATCGGATTTTCCACGGAGGTGGTTCCAAGCCCCCCCTGACCAGAGGTCACTTCGGGCGGTATCGACACTATGCTCATCGTTGTCAGCGACAGCGATTTGCTGTATCTGGGGACCACCCCGAGGCCAAAAAACGCCATTTTTAGTGACTTTTAGGCCATTTCTTGTAAAAGTGGGGCAGGGTTTTTTTTGTGCATTTTACTGTGCATATGCACACTTTTTTTCCAAAATGCACACTCGAATTTAAAAATGCACACATAAATGCACAATCAAATTTTGCTTCCGCTAACCACAAAATGCTCTAAAAAATTTCCAAAGTGCTTTAAATTTTAAAAAAAAGCTCTAGCTTTTAGCTGGGGGCTGCCGCCCCCAGACCCCCGCTTTTTCTTACGTACTATTTTTCGGTCATGGCAACGTCGCTACAACCTTTCTGTGTTTTATTCTTCCTCACTAAAGCCACTAATTATTGAAATATTTTTGCTTTAGATTGTAAGTATATATATATTTATACTAGTGTGCGTTCCTTCATCGTCAAAAATAAAAGGCTGGATTAAGCCAATTTTTCTTAAAGCATTTCTTTACATTTTCTTCCTCTACAACGGTTCGACGTGTGCAATGCTAGCTCTCTTATTGCCGTTTGTTAATCTGTTAAAATGGTAAGAAGTTGTTCATAAAAATTTCTTTCGTGTTCAAAATTCCAAAAAAACTCCCAACTTCTGGGGAACTCCGCCCCCAGACCTCCCCCGGCGTCGACTTTCAATCTAATTTCTGCATTATGTGTATATATGTTAGATGTATATATTAAATGGCTACCCGCACAATAGGGCTGAATTACACCAATACGTAATTTCAGCTCGGATTTTATCGTTACCTTGAAGAAATTCTTGAATTGTATAAGTAAATTTGGCATCAAATTGACAATCCTATGTTGATTTTATGTTATTCACAATTTTGCGCTTAATAGGTTCACAGCATTGCAGATGTCAAAACCCGACACCTATATACGTTAGTTTGTATAGTTCTGCATTTGCCTAAATATCAGTATACGTGTGCTAACCAGTTAAGATTTAAAATAGTCATCAAAACATCAACTAAAGCGTGGGATTCCAGTTGAAGTCAAAAATGCGTAGAACACAAAATTACGGCCAAAAATGTACGTTATAGTTCAAAATAAGCAATTTTTTTAAAAATGCACACATTTTTTCCAAAATGCACACTATTTTTTAAAAATGCACAAAAATGCACACTTGTCCGCAACCAAAAAACCCAATGGACGGCTAAGAAGCCGAGGCAGAAAATTTTTTGCCACAAGCCCCAACCGTAACATATGTAAAGTTTGGCTACCAAGGCTCAAATTCTCCGATTAGGGTGCCCAAAATAGTCGACCCACCCAAATCCGACCCTCGGACAACTCCGACCAAAATTGAATTGTTTTTGGTACTCCCTATGGACTTTGCGCAGTTACCCCATATTATGTACGTAACATGTCCTAACTCTAAGCTATCCAACCATGTATAGGAGTCCCTGTCAAGGCCTCTGGCTTCGCCACCGGTGGGTGATTTTTTGTGAACATTTTCACAAAAGAAAATTGGCGCAAGGAACTTCCGGGCCCACCGGGCCCATAGGTGTGTTAGGGGGGACCCCCCACCAAAATGACAAATTTTGGCGACCCCCCCCCCAGATTTTCAGATTTTTGCTACCCCCTCCCCAGATTTTTGGCCAAAAAGTGGCCAAAAATGGCATAAAATCGAAAATTTAGGGGGGTCCCCCACCCTCCGTCGGAACCCCCCCCCCCAGATTTTTTGCCCAGCCACACCTATGACCGGGCCTACCGGGCTCAACGGGCCGCGGCCTGGCTCATCGTGCCTGCTGGGTTCATTCTGCAAGTTTGGGACTTGCTGCGGCCCGGGCTTCGGAGTCCGGGCCTATCACCGGGCTCGGAGATTTAAAGCCGGGCCCAGTAGCGGGCCATGGGCTCCGGGCCAGGCTCGGGCCGGCTGATAACTTAGGCCCGGCCCGGTCAATTTCTTATCGGAACAACCCTAACTCCAACTATATACGAATTTATCGGCGGCGTATTTTTGTTTTTGACCGCGTATTTTTAAGTTCGACTGCATATTTTTAAGTTCGACTGCGTAAATATATATATGCAGTATTTTACGCATAAAATCGTGGAAGATTGATCTTATAATATGTATGTACATAATTAACGTAATTTAAAGGAAAAATATGGAAAATTAATCTTTCAATCGGATGCGAAACCACAAGATTGCAGACAAAGACTTGTCGGCGAAGCCGAAAATTTTTGAAAATCCGGGATTAAAGCATACGCTAAACATTATCTCAGACATTAATACTGAAATAATCCAAAACTGGATAAAACTAATGAAAAAATAGGAAAAAATAGGAATTTTCATCAAAAATAGGAAAAAATAGGAATGTCAAAGAAAAATAGGAAAAAATAGGAAAAATAGGAAGAGTAGGAGGCCTGAAATTGGTTGCTTCCATCTCGAAATACAGACACTCAAGCCCCTAACTATCCCCACAAAACGGTAGATTTCACCAAGCTGATTGTCTGCTTACTGAACACTCACCACCCTCAAAGGGATCCATAAGCCATGGCATATGGATTCTGCGATTAACTATCGCAACCGGGAGGGTCTCGTAAGTTGCGAATGCAAGGACGCCATAATGAAATCGGGCAGTACGGTATCCAGCCAAAGAAAAGTATCTGAGGCCGGGCCTTGACAGCTGCTTCTTGCTTGGTCAGCCACGACCCAAGCGCGAACTGTGACTGTCACGGATGGGAGCTCGGATTATGTAGTCAAGCACTGGAGTACATAGATCATAGCAAGAGTATATAATAGGAAGAGTAGGAAGCTTGGTCCTTCCTAATGGAAATGGCCTGCGAGATGCTCGGCACATTACCGAAATCTCGGGGGGGGGGTACCGCTTACCATTGTTCATCATGTGTTTATATGCGTTTGAACTAAAACGCATCTGATTGGCTAATTCCCTACCTTATGTCAAATTTATGTGTATAAGTGGACCCCCCCCCGAGATCTCAGGGGGGGTACCGCCTAGCGTTGTTAAGCGTGTGTTTATATGCGATTGAACTGAAATGTATTTGATTGGCTACTTAGCTACTGTAATCCTCATCAGTGCATTTCAGTTCGACTGCATATAAACACACGCTGAACAATGGTAAGTGGCAGGGATGGAAACTGGGTCGTGGGTCATTGGGTCATGGGTCATTTGGGTCACTATTTTTGCATGGGTCACTGGGTCTTGGGTCACTAATTTCGGAAAACCTCTGGGTCAGGGTGGGTCTGGGTCAGGGTGGGTCTGGGTCAAGCTTCCTATGGGTCACTTTGGGTCTGGGTCAGCAATCTTAGTGGGGCATTTTGGGTCTGGGTCACATGGGTCTTGCCAAATCTTTGAAGATTCAATTTTCGTGGTGGAAATTTAGCTAGTTTTAAAGGTAAACCTACCATTTCTGAAAACGTTTCGCGTCTTCGGCGCGATCACTAACTAATTAGTTAAATTTACTAGTCATTTCGCAGAAATCACTACAATTAATGTGTGACTTACTCTGCCATTCTATATGAGTTGGGTCACTTAGTAAAAGCACGTATACTAAAGTGGAGACATTTCGGTAGATTTTAGTTTACAGCATCAACCACTCAGGTCTCAGTTTAGTTGGGTTTTTGTAAGAAAAACAACCAATTGATCTAGTTTCACAAAATGAGTGGAATGTACTTATTCTTGCATTTTACCAAAAATTAAGAAAGTTAGAAAATTCAAAAACACTGCACAACGGGTCAATCTTTGTTAGAGTTAATCTGTGTAACGTTATTCTATTGGGTCATTTGGGTCTGGGTCACAAAAATTGTTGGGTCATTTGGGTCTGGGTCACTAAATTTTAAAATTTTATGGGTCACTTTGGGTCTGGGTCAAATTTGCGTTTGGGTCGAGTGGGTCATGGGTCACAAAAAATGACCCAGTTTCCATCCCTGGTAAGTGGTACCCCCCCCCCGAGATTTCGGCCTTAATGTGCAGAGCATCTCGCAGGCCATTTCCATTAGGAAGGGTCAAGCTTCCCACTCTTCCTATTATATACTCTTGATCATAGGTATCTCGCACGCTTGCTGTCTGAGGTCCAGTCAGACAACAGACAACTCTTACATATCCAATTATCCCCCTTTTCCCTGATTGGGATTATCTCCATTGTAATATGTATTGTGGCTGGGTTACTGACGCCTTCCTTTAAATTCGTTTGAACCACCCTCAATCATTCATTCTTACGCACGAGGGAAGGGATAAAATTTTGTGCCTGAGTCACGTGTTGTTTCCAGTGTTCAAGGGTAGGTGACCGCACCCACATTACCTTTTTGGAAGTCTAATAAGGATAGATATGATTAGAAAGTGTATTAATGTACCAATGCTGTAGTTCCCCCACCAAGCTGTGTATTACAGGCTCGCAGTTAACGCTAGGTACAGCGAAGAATAGAGAATATGCGGCTGGCTGTGCTGAAGAACTGAAGCCTACAACTCAACTAGAGATTACATCCCAGGAAGCAAGGACAATAATATAGGCTCAAACAGGACATATTTAGATAAGTCTCCCCGCTACTGTTTGATGTGCGTTGAACAAATCAACAATATGGATGCTTGGGCTTGGCCCAGTCAGAGAATCTCCCTTGCTGTCTGTGTAAAACATGCTCAGGCTGTTATGGTCTCGTCCTACTATTCTGCACAAAAATGTGGACGACAATCCTTCGGTTAAATTTCCTACATTCGACGACGGCAACCCTGTTTGAAGCCGGGTTACTGACATTGAATGTACCTTAGGGGCCTCACGACAGGTCACTGCTAACAAAACGGAAGTGATACTTAGTTACTTGCACACTCACCGAATAGGAAAGCAACGCCAACCCACTCATAATTTGGGGAGCACTCAGCTTTAAACCACAGTTACGCACATACATTAGCACGGGGTCCGATTCTGGGGGGGTCTACCCCGACCTCGGCGAGGGGTCTACCCCTGAAAAATTCCAAAATTTTAAGGGGGTCTGCTCCGAAATTAGCAAAAATTGCGAATTTTTAACATTTTTGACCAAAAATTAGTAAAAAATGACAATTTTTAGCGATTTTTAAGAAATTTTTTGAAAAAATCGCTAAAATTTGCTAAAAAATTACCAATTTTCAGTAAAAATCGCTGAGGGGTCTACCCTTTTTTGCTTTCTGGAGGAGAGGGTCTGCCCTTTTTTCCTTTTTGCTGAGGGGGTCTACCCGTTTTTTGTCGGGCTGGGGGGGGGACAGCACCCCCCCCCCCCCCATTCCCCCACCACGTTATCCTATGGTTACGCATTAAAGGGTTCTTTATTGTTAATATAATTATAAAAATGAAATCTATCAACTTGATCTTTTGTTGCTTCGAACAAAGCGTACGCTAAGAGCTGTTTACTTCGGCATTCTATACTGATTTATTCATATTAAGATTTAATTAAATATCTACAGGGTCATTTACAGAAAGGCTACAAGAACTGAACATGATCAGCAGAACTAAAATTTTTAAGACAGAGACTGAAACAAATTCAGGTTCAACCAACAACCAGTAACATTTTACAATCAAAATACCAAATAAAGCATTAGGAACGAAGGATGTAAAAAGCGACGTTGAGATAGGATAACACATGCACGGCAACAGACATGTACAGACATGTCGTATCTGTCCACCCTTCAACTGGCATTTTTCAGTGGGGGGCCCCACTTTCGCGCCCCGTCCTTTTCGACAAGCCCCCGCCAACTTTTTTTGGGGTCGCCCAAAAGTGTCGAAAAGTTGAGTTTTTGAGGTAAAATTTTCAAAAAATTTCTCAATTTTTAAATTCATGGACTTATAAATTTATTATTTGAAAAACAGCGATTTTTGCGTTTTTACTTTCAAAATGCTAATTTTTCGCTAAAAATTTAGGTACATTTATACCTTAAGCTCGCCCCTCCCCACTTTTCAGAAGCCCCCCTCACTCCCCCCCCCCCAATTTCAAAACCCTAAAAAAATACCAGTTCAATCCGGACATTCTCACTGCAAAAAATTGGTATATATCAGAATTTAACAGTTTCCAGCAAAGGAATGGTAGAATACTTAAAATTGTCTGCGAGCACGAAAGATTGGGTGTAAGACAGAACAGTCACAGTTTATTCATGTTTAGTAATCTTCATAATCACATTCTGCTCGACCGCAACACAGGATAGCATAGACATTATCAGAAACGTTGCCAGGACTAAATGTGTCACACGGAATCCAGTTCCAAGACCATGAAGAAATAGGACAACGATCATAAAGAAAAGACGGACAATTTCCCATACAGGTCCGTAAGATCTGAAACAGAAATCATGATCGTTCAATTCAATTCAATTCAATTCAATTAACTTAACAAACAAGTGCAATATTACTGCACTGCACGCCTAACATCAAACAGTGCCTCACAGAGAGCCCTCACAGATGCAAGGAGACCATTCCAATCCATTATCACGCGGTTGCATTGCATCGCGATAGCAATTCATTATTGAAATAAATTTTTGACAACGCTCAGGTTATTTTTCGGAACTCTAAGTTTAAACATATGGCCTCGAGTAGTTCTCGAGAAAATGCTACTTTGAAAAATAAAGAGTTCATCAAAATTAATGTTCAGAAACTGACGGATAACAGTTACAAAAAGCATGTCAATAAGGAATGTAAAATAAACAAAACAACAACAACCAATGAACTAACTTTCCATCAAACAAGTTTCCAAATGATTGGAGCGAAATGACAATGAACAAAGCCAACAGCGTTATTCCTGTCACAGACAGATTCTGCAAAAATTACAAAAATAAATCTAAAATCAAAACAGTGCAGCATGAACGATTCAACATGTGTGTGTGCATCAATCCATGTTTCTCTGCTTTTACACAATAAAAGACAACCATCACAAAAAGTCTCGATTCTCCCTCCCAAAACATTTTTGCGAATTTGCCGAAACAAAATCATGGCGTTTTTCAACATAAGATGACGGATAACATTCATTTTCCAAAACTGCATACAAATGCATTAAGCATTGGTCTGAACATGCAAAACCTCCTAGAAAATAAATAAAGTAGAGATGCACCGGAGCCGCCACTACCGGGGCCGGGATTTGCTAGCCTGAACGGGTTTTACGGGCCTGAAAATTGGGGGTCAAAATCGAAAATTTTCAAAAATTTTTAAATTTTGCAATAATTTCTGATAAACAAACGTTACTATCGTTGTTTTCATTCAAATCGGTGGGTAAACAACCGATTTATAACAGTTTTTGACTGTCGAAATTTCGAAATTTTGAATTTTCCTGTCACCGCACGGGATATTATCGCAAAAAATGCAAACTAAACACATCTGTATACCAACCCCAAATCAGTAACCTTTAGGTTCATACACCTTGTGCTTGTTCCCAATAAAGTAATGCTACTGAAAATGAACCAGTAACGAAGTAGACGTACCATACCTAACAATTAGTTAGGTGAGTCGAAATAAAGTGAAGTACCTACACTTTGACTGAAGTCCAAATACTTATAAACAAGAATGGTGATCACAAAGTGTGCCAGCACATAGCCATTTAGAAACACTGAATTGCATGGGCGATATCGAATAGTTGGCGGAGACTCAACCTACAAGCAAATTCGCCAATAAAAATATTTCTATATATAAACAACGAAGAAAACAAGGGCGCTAAAACAAAATAGTAAATACTGGTGCTTCCTAATGTTGAAAAGCAAGATTTCATCGACTTTCCTATAGTCTTGGAGCGTCAAGTGTTGAAACCTGGTTTTTTATGGGCAAAAATTTCTGGGGGGATGTCCCTTTTTTCTTTAAAAAGGGGGGTAAACTTTTTTCGAAAAATGCTTAACAACAGCTATTTTTATCATTAGCTATTAATTATTTTTAACCTAAATTTAAGCTTAAAATAGCTAAAAAAAGCTTGAAAGGCTTAAAAATCAGGCGAAGCCGGAAAATTTTTCAAAATTTACCCTCAAAACCCTATTATTCCGCGCACTTTAGAGTTCTGGGGGGAGAGCCCGATTCTTGGGGGGCTATTCTGGTGGGAGGGGGAAGTCTGGGGGGACCGATTTCTGGGGGCCCACCCCACCCCCTGTAGGAAAAAGCCAGGAAACTAGCAGTAATCTGGAACGTTTCAAATTTTGCGTCACTCCTATGGGTTAGGTAACGGATCGTACTAATGGTCAACTCATCCGTCCTTGCTCTTGGTGTAGATTGAATTTAGGCTAATTAAGTTACCTAAATTAATATTTTTTCCTTACAAGAATACTACAGTCTGTTAATTAGGACCTTTACTTGTATACTCGATTTGTAGTTTTGTTGTTATCTGCGCTAATCCAAAAATTTTCGCTTTAATGGTGATATGATCAGGGATGTGGGCCGGCTCTAGCCGTCCCAGCCAAATTAGACTTCCAGGATTGGCCCAGGAACAAGAAGAAGAAGATATGATCAGAAATACCCCGTTCTTAACGAGCGCCTCTTACTCGGAGTTTTCAGAAGTAGAAAATTGCAAATAAAATTATAAAATTTAGTTAGAGAATTGATAACCATACAATGTAAAGAATTAATGTTTCAATAACGTTTTAATGGCAAAATTGAAAATTTCTCTACTTCTGGGGGCTCTCCCCCAGACCCCCGATTTGAGCTTAACTGCTATTCCTGCTGTACTGCTATTCCAGCTGTACTGCTATTCCTGCTAATACTGCTTTCCATCCTAACAAGTCTAAAGTATGAACCGTAGAAAATTTAATGAATTTAAGTATATACAATTTAATTCATACATAGATCGTAGAAATTGCTGTGCAAAAAAATAGTGGAATAAAAAATTCCCGTCCAAAGTACTCGGTCAAAACCGCCCCTCTTTCTAAAATTTTTTCTGTACGCTACTGACACAACTTCAAAAACAAACAGTGAAATTTCAATTTAGGCGTATGAAATTTACACAGCCCCGATTTCAGAAAAACTCCTAAAATAGAAATGTTTCACTAATAAAGCACTAATAATTACGTAATTACTTCTGGCAAAGGCTCCAAACCCTCTAGCCTGTTGGGTCCGCCAGGTTCCCAGCCAGGTCCGTAAATGAAGGCTTTAATTTTATTTCCCAATCCGGACATTGTCGGAAATTTTTCGCCAAATATGTAAAGATAGTGGCACAACTAAAACAAAGCGAAACAGAAGGTATGCAAGCCAAAATACAGAGATACAGATAAACAAGAAAGTATATACCCCGTAATAGTTTACTGTGCGAGTTCCGGTTACTCTTACGGTCAAGACAGCGTCACCACATTTTTAATATTAAAAATAAATAACCTGAACATATATCGGATCAAAGCTATCAATACTGTGAACTAAGCCATATGCCAATGGTTCTTCTGCCTTTTCCGCTTGAAATGTTCCTGTAGAACAAAATTTCGCACGAAATAAACCGCACAGTAAATGTAAAGAAAGAAAACATTTCATTACTTAATTTGATATTTTAATTTCTCCGCTTGAAATGTTCCTGTTTAACAAAATTTCGAACGAAATAAACCGCACAGTAAATGTAAAGAAAGAAAACATTTCATTATTTAATTTGATGTTTTAATCTATTTATTACATAAGAAGGAGGAATGCAATAAAAGAAAAAGAAGAAAACTCAGATTTTAATGAAGTTGTGTTGTGCTGTATCTTTTCGAAAGAATCCAGGAGTAACTTGTAAAGGCAATTGTTTATAGTAACGACTGTAATTATCTTCTAAAATATTTTCCTTCCTGCCAAACCAGACAGACAAAAATATCAACCCTAAACTGTCAATCAGTATATACATATTGAATTAGAAACAATAAACCAACAGAAACAGCCACAAAAAGATACCAAAAAGTCGATCCCAAATGATTAACGTCGCTCCATAGTTCTTATCAATGCAATAAGGATTTCTTCCTATAACAAAGTAAGTATTCATTTACAGGTTTATTTTTATTTTCTAAACTTTCTAAAACGAAGCTCCAAGAGTCAAATTTAGTAGTACTGAAGTCAAAGTTTTGGAAAACGGCACTACCTGCTTACCATGATGCACTCTGTGATGAGACGGAGTATTCAGTATCCATTCTAGCGGACCAAGAGATCGCACTAACTGTAATTAAGCAAACATAGTACAAAACAGCACATTAATGATTATCATTCTGCAAACTATGTACCACCCACTAAATTATGAAAATATATTTTGAGCAACGTCTACGTTCTCTTATCAATTGCTAGGATAATTACTCATGCACATACTTCGGTGTGAATCCAGAATTGATACAGAAGGCTTCCCATCGAATGAACAACGAAAACCGGCGGAGGCATGCAAAAGGCCAGTGGCATATAAAAAACCTGAAACAGCAGCAAAACGACAAAGATAAATTCTTAAATGTTTTGCAGCCTTTAAAGAATCAAGTATCCAAAAGAGGTTTACTACAAAGTGTATGAACAGCAGAATACCACAAACAAGTAATTACACTGATAAATAACTAATTCCGAATATTTGCACTGGCAAACCCCAATTTTAATCACCAGAAAACAGATTGACTAATACGAGCTAGATTTATATTTATATTTATCCAAATCATACAACAGACCTAATTGATACAAAGTGAATTTAGAAAGTATATATACGTACATAAGTCGAAAAGTTCTGAAAAATGCTCTGTCGTAGGGCAGTTGTCAGATTGTAGTATTCAGAACTGTGATGCACTTGATGAGCCGCCCATAAAATGTTAACTTCTAAAACAAAAATTAATGGGACAAATATCGAACAGTCATCAGAAATCACACGACTCCAACAAGTTTTCAAAACAAACAAGATTTATTCCTAATTAATAATGAATCGTAATTTTAAGCAGAGTAAATAACTAAAGTCTGTCCAAAAAATCTTGGAACCGAACTGTGAGCGGCTGTCATGAGTTAACACTAGAAGCCTACATAGGTTAACGCGGGGGGGGGTCTGGGGGGTCCAAGCCCACCCCAACCCGGACAAGGTACAAAACCTATCGCCGTCGGGGACGAGGGGTAACGAACAAATGGCCTAGGGATAACCAAAAATAGCCGGAAAAAATTAGTTTTTACAGCAAAATTTCAAAAATTTCCGGCTCTGCCGGAATTTTTTGGCTAAAACGTTTAATTTCTCGGGAAAATCGTGTACAATTTTGAAATTTTTTCCAAAAATTGAGGATTTTCTACAAATTTTGATAAAAAATTGCAAATTTTAATAAAATTAATTTTTCGAAAAATTTTACAAATTCCTGAGGTAAAAGCCCCCCCCCCACAAAATTTTTTGGAGACAAGCCCCCCTCAAAATTTTTTGGAGACAAGCCCCCCTCAAAATTTTTTGGAGACAAGCCCTCCAGGACCCGACCCTATATATGTTAATATATGGTAGCCTAAAAGTACATATTTTTAAAATCCTAAGGACGAGGAGATTCCGATAAAACCACAATATCCGGTCTGTATCCGGTTACCGGATACTAAACCGATAAAAACGCTTTAGATTCGCAAACTAAATGCTAATTATTACCCATACTCTAGTATGTTGGTCCTTTGCCCAAACATTTCCGAAAATCGGATCACATCCGGTCCATGTCCGGAAACCGGAAAGCGTTTTAAAAATATAGTGATTTTTGCTTGTTTTGTCAAACTGTTAGACCGGATATCAGATTTGATCCCATACACTTATCTTTGTCGCATGCGAAATACCTGATTTTTGAACCATCTTCAAACGACATGATAGAAAAATTACAGGAGATATGAAGTAAATTGAGGTTGAGCTTGTTAGGGATAGACCAAATATCATTTTAGTGAGAAAATTTGACTTCCGGACTAACCGGATACTGAGATAATAGCACATGAAATCTCAAGTTTCAAGGCTCAGAACCGGAAATGAACCGGATATTATATCGACACCGGTAAAATGAAGGTAGTCTCCTAAACATTCATTGTGCCAAAAACTAACATTTTTGATCCGCGATACCGAGCACCAGACCGAAAAAACCAATTTTTCCGGTTTTTCGAACCGGATACGAACATAGATCCCGCAGTTAATGGTCCAAAAATGCAAAATTTTGCATACACACTAATTTCGATCCGAGGAATTAAAAAATCCAATCAGTGAAGCTGTACGACTAACCCACCTCGCTGTGCGGTTTTTGTAACCTAGACATCCGGTTACCAGACATGGACCGGATGTGATCTGATTTTCGGAAATGTTTTGGGCCAAGGACCAACATACTAGAGTATGGATTATAATTAGCATTTACTTTCCGAATCCGAAGCGTTTTTATCGGTTTAGCATCCGGTAACCGGATACAGACCGGCTATATATTGTGGTTTTATCGGAATCTCCTCCTCCCGAGGATTCTAAAAATATACAAGTAATAAAAATGCTCCTCCGGAGCATGAAAAAGTAATATGGGTAGTGGTGAGGTTGTAAAATCAAGAGAGGACTAGTCTTAAAAATGCTTAATATGGGGCTAGGTTCAAAAAAAAGAGGACTAGGTTGTGGGCGAATTAATATGGGCACAGCTTCGCCGAGCAACCCATATTCGCGGACTGAAAAAGTTATATATTTTTATACGTACCAGTGTTCAGATTTGGTTACGGTATATACGTAAATAGCATACGACTATGATAAACGCGTTTTAGTGGAAGCAAACGTTTCTTTCGATAAACTCTTAATATTTATCTACTGAGCGTTTTAACCACTTATAAGAAAAGTATATATTTCAACAATAACTTCAGGATCAGGACACTCTCCGACGAACTTCTATTTCTATTCAACCGTTAGCGTTACAATCATAGCCTTGGTTTTTTCTCGTTGCTTGTCGTAGTCCAGCACAACCAAATTATACTATATATATAGTTTACGTATATATAACTGCTGGAATTGTAATTATTGACTGACATTAATTGCTTTGTATATGGCAATCGCCATGGCGAAGCGTGAAAGCCCGCGAATATGGGTTGCTCGGCGAAGCTGTGCCCATATTAATTCGCCCACAACCTAGTCCTCTTCTTTTTTTGAACCTAGCCCCATATTAAGCATTTTTAAGACTAGTCCTCTCTTGATTTTACAACCTCACCACTACCCATATTACTTTTTCATGCTCCGGAGGAGCATTTTTATTACTTGTCCTTCTGTCATTTTAAAGGTTCCCTTTCCAGTAGTGAGCTAACGCAGATAAGGAGCTTGAACAATGCAATAGGCAGGTCAAATGTGAGCAAATGGGCTTTCATTTGATACCAAACTTGACCACTTTTGAAGACTTTCATTTTTGACCCACACCGGACCCACAGTGGGAGGGGCACCCACCCACAGGTCGGTGGGGCCACTTTTTGTGGGTGGCATAATGACAAAAGTTGATCGCCTCGCCAAGGGCTTTCATTTGACACCAAACTTGACCACTTTTGAAGACTTTCATTTTTGACCCACACCGGACCCACTGTGGGTGGGGCACCCACCCACAGGTCGGTGGGGCCAATTTTTGTGGGTGGCATAATGACAAAAGTTGATCGCCTCGCCAAGGGCTTTCATTTGATACCAAACTTGACCACTTTTGAAGACTTTCATTTTTGACCCACACCGGACCCACAGTGGGTGGGGCACCCACCCACAGGTCGGTAGGGCCACTTTTTGTGGGTGGCATAATGACAAAAGTTGATCGCCTCGCCAATTGCTTTCATTTGATACCAAACTTGACCACTTTTGAAGACTTTCATTTTTGACCCACACCGGACCCACAGTGGGAGGGGCACCCACTCACAGGTCGGTGGGGCCACTTTTTGTGGGTGGCATAATGACAAAAGTTGATCGCCTCGCCAAGGGCTTCCATTTGACACCAAAATTGACCACTTTTGAAGACTTTCATTTTTGACCCACACCGGACCCACTGTGGGTGGGGCACCCACCCACAGGTCGGTGGGGCCACTTTTTGTGGGTGGCATAATGACAAAAGTTGATCGCCTCGCCAAGGGCTTTCATTTGATACCAAACTTGACCACTTTTGAAGACTTTCATTTTTGACCCACACCGGACCCACAGTGGGAGGGGCACCCACCCACAGGTCGGTGGGGCCACTTTTGTGGGTGGCATAATGACAAAAGTTGATCGCCTCGCCAAGGGCTTTCATTTGACACCAAACTTGACCACTTTTGAAGACTTTCATTTTTGACCCACACCGGACCCACTGTGGGTGGGCGCTGTGGGTCAGGGGCCACATCCACCGACCTCAGCAGTATGCTCATCGTTTTCAGCGACCCCGATTTACTATATATGGGTACCACCCCAAGGCCGAAAAACGCCAAAAATGCAAAGTTTGGGCCCATCTCCTGAAAGCTGTAGAGCGAAATTAAAAAATCCCCCTCGTCACATTCCGCGCATAGTCCGAAATATTCAAATAAAATAAACCAAACCGATCTAGCTGCTAACCTGTGAAAAAAAGTCGATCACAACCGAAGTGCCAAAATAGCGAAAGTCCGATTTTGGGGCCTTGGCACAGAGCCAAAATTGGCCAGGTGCCAAAATGACCAAAAAAAGGTTGCATGGGAGGACCCTGCCTACCAACATATCATAGTAGTATAGGACCAAAATGCCCATATCGTTCCAACACTGCGCTGACATAAGCACTTCCGAAAAGCGTTATTAACCGAGAAAAAAAAACAAACGCACGGTAACTCCCGCCTAGTGCAAAATTTCAAAGTTCGGAATTTTAACCAAAAGTATGGTGGTACTTGTAGTACTACTCGAGTACTTTACGATGGTAACATTTTTACCCCTCCCGGGCCTCTAATTAGCTGGCACCAGGCCAACACTGTCTCCAGGGGGCCGCGCAGACGCCTTTATACCCATATTATGTAGGGGCGCTATCGCGCCCCTACATAATACTATATATAGTCTACCTTCAAGTTCTAACTCATGACAGCCGCTCACATTTCGGTTCCAAGATTTTTTGGTCAGACTTTAGATCGAAGCCAGCAAAGGTGGACAGATGCAGTCCCCATTAAACAAAGCCATAAAGAAAGACTTATCAGAAATGTCAGAATGTCAGTGGTAGATAGAATGCTACAATATAAACGACAACAACAATGATCTAGCAACAAGGTGCGTAAACAAAATAGACCGACCATGCGAGCACCGATGCAGCCAGTAGTAGCAAAAGTCGACTCCGACTAGACAAAGGAACCAGGTCCAGGCAGAATCGGTAGGCAGATCGAAAAACCGGTAATTGTTCCAAATCCAAATATAGACAACAATTTCTACTGACCTTGAAATTAATCTAAAACACATGTATAGAGAGGGAAACATTAAACCAACTAGTCATTCTAAAATGAACGCTAAAGCAATAAAATAAAGCAACTGCTTTAATTAAACTATGCTCACTCATGACCACCTGCCATGACCTCCTGCTTAAAACAAAATTATAGAAAGGTTGTACGTTTAAAACATCCTGACGGATCCGCTGCAAGGCTAGCAGCTAGTCGCATATTAGAACATCTTTATCCCACTTCCTACAACTTTTGAAAAACAGGCTCAAAGACCCAAAAATCTTCAATGTTCCGATCTCCAGCCTAGCGATTTCAGCTACGATGATTTCCCATCAAAATGATCTTTAAACTGAATCGACGATCTCAACCTGATTATCTCAAATCCAAAGATCTCCAAATTATCGTCAGTGAACAGAAACTATACGATCTAAAGTCTACGAAAATCCCAATGGGCGATTGTCCATTCTACCACTTCCACCACAGTAACAAACTGACAATCTCAAAGTTGGTGATGGCAACCCTGATTGCCTCCATTCCTATTGGATCTCCAAACCTATTGATCTCTTCAGTTGCTCTCTTGTCCTTTAATCTCCAGTGGATGCATGCAGTTGACGATGTCAGGAAATCCTATCCTATCCATTCCACTATCCATCCATCCTATCCTATCCATTCCACTCTTCAGCTGGGGTTCATTGGAAGAGACGATAATCGGCTAAGTTTTTTTATAATCCTAAAATTATCCATTTGCTAATAATGACTTATAGTTTACTGAAGGAATCACTTCTTTGAAATTAAGGGTAATCTACTTACTGTTAGCAGTGGTTCTAAATCTGAAGTTTCAACATATGCAATTAGGACAGAAACGGTCGATTAACTTTGATAATTAATTTGACGAGTGGATTAACATTAGTCCCACACAGAAAGGGTCCACAGCAGAATATTTACAACTTTTAAACAAGAATAAAATTCTCAAGAGTCGCTTCGTTTCAGCATTGAAATCATCAAATTTTAAATTAAAATTCCCGTTTGCTCAATGCTTGCAGGGCAATTCATAAGCTGCTCAATCAAATTGCACAGATTGGCCGACGATGGAACCGAAACAAGAAAGCAGTGGTCCTTTGGTCCGAGTGGTCCGACAGATCTCAAGAGCAACCAACTACGTTCCCCTGGAAATTCCAACTGAGAAACCTTAAAATGTTGTCTCAACTCTGCTTCTGTTTGTTAACATTATGACTTGTTGTAATTGCTATGCTTCCATGTCCACAAGCTGGTACGCTAACACGAACGCGCACAGAATCACGCAAGTGGACGCATGAGTTGACTACGGAGGAATGCAGATGTACTCCGCTTCCGCAACTCAAAGCACGAAATTCTACCCCTAATGGTCCCAGGGGACCAGACGACTACGTTTATAATCATCCGATCCTGGTGCCAGCCGGCACCAGTAATAGCTGGTATCCCCCTCATGTCAACAATTTGCCGAGAGTTAAGGGGCGGCCGCCTTCGGGTGGAGCTGCCGAGGTGCGTTCATCACACAGCCGGTGATGGGCAAATCTCCATCCTTGCGAAACGCCTCGGGTAATTGTTAAAGACAATTATTCGGTGTCAGCTAATCCCCAGTCAAATTTGCAAAATTAACATCAAGCTGGCACTACTCCTAACCGGTGTAAGACCAACTGGAGTGGGGCGTACAGAAAAAAAAGAAAAAAAAAGAAAAAAGAAAAAAAACATCCTGACCTATTAAGTCCTTCAACGAATTCCAACACTTGAAGAACAGGTTTCAGTACGTTACTGCCTTCACTTCACTCCATTTAATTGCATAATAAGTATATATAGCGGTACTTGAAAAGCTGTTGCAAAAGTCCAGCAGATATGGATGTCACAGAATCCGGCAAATAGAATCCTTTATATTTATCGTCGTTCATCCAACGACATAGGATAGACTCTGTTGCAACAAATATCAGAAACCACACAGTTACCTAAAAATACAAACTAAAAATAAAGCATACAGCGATAATTTAATTCATAGAAATACTTCTGGAAGTACACATGGGGACCCAGCCTCCCCACCTGAGCAATTTACGAAACTGTCAATGCTATTGTTTGGAGCATCACAGGACCCGCACTTCGGTGAAGCGATGGACGTACTTTTAGCCTTGTAGAGCACCGAGGATAATTGCAACCGCAGTTGTTCAATGTCGCTACATCGACTTTAAGACAATAAACTAAGACATCGCTAACACTACATCTAACGGCAAACAGACTGGAATGAGGATGCTGTAAAAAGATATACGAACAGAAAACATACCTGGGTTTATTTTAGGCAAAATGAGGGTGCCACTAGTGGGGGATAGATAAAATGGGCTAATACAGTATGAATAGCCTGTTTTTCGTTATACCGCTATAACTAAGCCAAAAAAGTGTTCAAGAACTAAGTTTTAGCACCAAAATAGACGTTTTTCGACCACAAAATTCCAGCTATTAGCCTGAAAACTTTGAAAATTCTGACAAAACTAAAAATTTGGCACTTTCTAGGCACCCTAGGGTGAGGTGAGTGGGGGAGAGCCCAAAAAGTGGGAGTGGAGCCCAGTGGGGGAAGTGCTCGAGTGGGGGCCAAAAGGGGGGATTAGAGTACAGAGTAGAGTAGAGCAGAGTAGAGTAGAGTAGAGTACAGTAGCAGTAGAGTACACCCAGCATACAAAAAACATTTCAACTATCAGAGACAATCCGATTACTCGAATTCCCGAATCCTACACTTTACTTCCAGGGTATTTTTTACGGGGGGGGGGGCCGAAATTTACCTCCCCCCCGAAAATGCCTTCCTCCCAGAAATCGCCTCACCGAAATTTTGGTCTTCCCCCTTAATGAGGTCTACATTTTTCGATAAAAATTTTTGGAGACCCAAATTTTAGCCAAAAATAGGCAACTTTTCAAAAATTTCAAAACAAATTCAAAAATTCAAAAATGTTCAAAAATCGCCGGAGATGTTTTCGTAAAAATGGCTGTTTTTACCCTAAATCCAGGCAATTTTCTCAACTTTTTGCGTCTCTACATGCAAAATACGCCAAAAATACAAATTTTTGGCTCAATTTAGAAAAAATACCCCCCGCCGAAAATCCCCTCCAGGGAAAAATCCTTAAAAAACACCTTGACTTCTCCATTTACACTTGCGCAGTCTGTATTTATTTGTTCAAGACTGATCACTTATTATTACGTACAAAACCACATCCACTGATAAATTTAACCAAAACAGTCTCACTTCATTGACAAAATCTGGAACATCCTCCAAACGGTTATAGCTTGTTTCACTGGGTGTAAATAGGTAGAACAGTTTTCTAAAAGCAGCAAGTGATCCGCAGCAAGCAAGCAAGCAAGCAGTTTGTCCCCATAAATTCAGAGTCCATCCCTGTCATCGCTAAAACACAAAACAGATATCCGGTGCATTTTTCATATTTTTATTTTTGGCTTTCGCTGTAAACGCTAACAGGATAAGGATAAGTCGGATATATACGGTGATGTCTTACTAATTTATAGCAGTCTCATGTTGAATAGGGATTAACTTGTCTGCCTATCGGCTTCGGAGAGGCTGTGTTCTTAATCTTTGCCATTTCTATGCGACGTTATATACACAAATTGATTCATAAACCTAATTAGTCTATAATCAATAAAAAAGTTAATATATAAACAGTTCAATCTAACAAATCATAAGTCTTTCCACAAACCACAAATAACGGCGTGTATACGAATGTGTATAGCTGTAAAAACTATGTTGAAGCAAGAATACATTATCAGCATTAATACGTAAAGCTATGTAACTTTTTGATAACAAACTACACAAAACTTAAACAGCATATCAACTTTCATTTTCAATTGACCAACGGTAAACAGAGTAGAGACAGCTTTAACTATCAACGGACATATTTTTTGAATTACAATAATATTCTGACAAATATTTTTGTATAATATCCTGATATCAAATATATAAACAAAAAGACCTCTGTAATATTGAATGATTGAATTGCGCAGATTGAATTAAATTTAAAATTACAAAAGCTTATTAGCAGTATCACTAATACAAATAAAACGTTACAAAATATACGATATATACCTCCAAATTTGCAACAGCTTCTTTGATTCAAATTCTTCTCTATACACACGACTTCATGACGTTGTTTTGTGCCATTCCCAAAAACAAGATATTCGTTCAAGTCCCAGAACAAGACAAGAACGATCAATATCCATCAACTTGCAGCGAATGAGGGCGGCCATCCCAATATACCTTCAAAGAAAAAATCAATTTCATGACAGTAGACACATCAACACATAAAAAATTAAGAAGACTAAATTCAAAAAATCAACTTACTATATATATATATATAGTGATTCGTTTAGTTTGACCATTTTGTGTACTAAAATCGATATTTTGACAGTTTTATGTTTGAGTTTCTCGAAATCTAACTTGTTCCCATTTTGGGAACAGTGGGCATGAATGGGTACTGGGTTTTATATGGTGTAAAACCTAATATTCAGCAGTTGTACATTCCCTGGCCAATGCTTCTGAACGTGTTTCACGTGAAAATAACGTTTTTAAGGCATCCAAACAGTTTTTATGTATGCTACCTATCACTTGCTTGCCAGAAGTACCCACCCCTTCAAGCTGTCTTGACCTCTCTGCAGCTTATTTTGGCATTTATTTCATAATTGCAGCTATGCAAATAGTGTATTAGTATCTAGACTGTTATTTAGACGACCATTGCACGCAAGTTTAAGTGCCACGATACTTAGCAGACATATGAACATAACAGAATCAGGATGAGCGTTCCACTGTTTTCTTGTCAGACATCCACAGTAATTCGATCAAAACCTAATTCCTCTTGTAGGTGAACGCCCTATTCTATTTATAGCAGTTTAGCACGACTGGTAGGCATCGACTGCACCATGTCTTATAGCCATCTTCCGCGGAAAATGTTGGCAGCCTAGCCTTCGCAGTATCTCCAGTCTCAGGTTATACATCGACAGTCAATGTAATAGTTAGAGAACTAGCGTGACTATTACCTGCTAATATGTACCAATACCGCATCAGAAAGATACAAGATAATAGACGAAAGAAAGAAAGTTGTCACGACAGCACCACAGACCCGAAAAATTCGGGCCTGAGGTGGGGATCGAACCCACAACCTTCGGTTAACTAGACCGACGCTCTACCGATTGAAACAAAGGTAAAGGAAAGTTGCACCTGCTAAATTATACTTAAAGCTAATTATTTAATTAATTTAAAAGAAAGCAAATTCTTCATATATAATCAGTTGTAGAGAGAACCAGGACAAAATAGCCAAATCACCAAAGCCCTGTACAGTGAGAATACCACAAAAAACTGAAATTAGAAATAAAATAAGAAGTGCTGTATTATGTGAACCAACATTTTTATAAAATTGAGATGACATACTAGGTTAAACGAAGCATTTACTTTTAAAAGACAGACAAATTTTAAATATAATTTTAATTAGTTTTATATAAATTTGTAGGTTTTATTGAAACTGAGCAAAATAATAAAATAGTAAAACAAATGCACTGGTGCTGGATTGGGGTAGGATGGGATTATTGTGATAAAGACAGATTGACACAATTGATCAAAGTCTTTCGGCCCTAATCCCTCAGGCCCTGACCAATCATGAGAGTTAGGTTTGGGGAATGGCCTATTTAATTATAGGCCAGGGCGGGATTAGGACCTTTATACTCATCGTCAGAGAGATCCAGTACTTTATAGTTTAACAATACAGTGTGCAAATAGTTCAGGTACTGGTTAGGCCAAGCCCCTCTTGCGAGGAACCAGAGTATACAGGTCTAAATCGATCGGGATCGAACCCACAACCTTCGGTTAACTAGACCGACGCTCTACCGATTGAGCCACCCAGGCACAATCGAACCAAGCTTAAATTTGAATTCGTTCCCAAACTGTAGTGACACGTTTTTGAATGGGCATATAGCCCTGCCAAAGACACACACCCCGCGAGACAAGCTCAAGCTGACAGGTGGTGCACGATGGCTGTAGAAAGATACAAGATAATGACGAAAGAAAGAAAGTTGTCACTACAGCACCACAGACCCAAAAAATTCGGGCCTGAGGTGGGGATCGAACCCACAACCTTCTGTTAACTAGACCGACGCTCTACCGAATGAGCCACCCAGGCACAATCGAACCAAGGTTACGTTTGAATTCGTTCCCAAACTGTAGTGACACGTTTTTGAATGGGCATACAGCCCTGCCAAAGACACACACCCCGCGAGACAAGCTCAAGCTGACAGGTGGTGCACGATGCCGAAGCCTAGAAATATCTTAGAGTCTCCACACTCTTCAACTTAAAATAACCCACTGTCTGTATCTTGCAAAAACCATCTACAAAAAACCCTGTACCCATTCGTTCCCACTGTTCCCAAAGTGGGAACATTCAAAATTTTATGTGATGCGGTAACATAATGGAGTTTGGTAACTAATTAGCTATGTCATTGTACAAGCAAGGAATAAGCTACACATGCTATCCGGCCGATTCAATTGGTGTGGACAAAATTTAAGAGTTTGTGGCAGCAGTGGGCTGGATGATAATGAGAATGGAACCAATTCAGAATAAACTGCTCATATTTGTAAACAATAAAATTAATGTAAAAATTGAAATCATAAACGATACCAATAGGCTAGAGTACAAAAGTGCTTGTTCCCATAATGGGAACAGTGGGCAAAAACGGGTTAAATCCACACTGGACAGCTAAGGCTAACAGGGTTCGTACTGAAGAAAATCGTACAGGGGAAAAAGTATCCTCATAGTCCAAACCAAACTTCTGAGAAAACCCCCGAGCAACCAAACGGGCCATATAGCGTTATATTGTGCCAATTGATTTTCTTTTGATAGTAAATACCCATTTGCTACCAACAGCTTTCCGACCAGGCGGCAGTTCAACCAGATCCCAGGCTTTATTCTCGATCACGGAGTTGTATTCGCTTTCTGCAGCTTGTTTCCATAAACTGGAATCTGAGGCTCTAAACGCCTCACCAATCGTTTTTGGATGAGGCGTTTCCAAGTTTGCAATTAGAACATAGTCCTCTATCTCAAACCTTCGGCGAGCCAGCTTTGTTCTTACTAACCGACGAACCCCTGCATCTTCTGGTTTTTAAGGTGAGAAGACACATATATTGATCAGTATCACCTTCACCTTCAATTGCATCAAGCTAGATTTTGTAGAAAAATCATTTTGACAGAACAGCTATTATATATTTTGAAGATCAGTTTCACGAAAACTAACTACCTACCCAATGGATTCGCAGAATCTTTGACAGGATGGCACGGAGTGGCAATTTCTTGATTTCGGTTAAGCCTCTTCAGATGCGAAAAAATCAATGCTAATTAGAAAATTTCGTTACGTGATTTGCTGTATTTCTGGAGCATTAAGAGCTGAAGAGCCAAATCAGTCCCCAGGTCAATATGACCTCGGTATTGTCGCACAACCAAAAGTTTTGGGGATTCTGCAGTTTGGAAAAATCGGTGTTCAAGGATCGTCGGTTACATTTAACTGGCAATTCAGAAAACTAAAAGAATTTGTTAGTTTCGCAACATGATGTGATTCTACTTATCATAAACTTGTAATAGCGTAGAAATTTCTATAAAATAGAGTATAGATGTTTCTAACTCCAAGAATTCCGAATATAGTATCAAAACGCTACACAAAAGGATACTAACCAACACTATAAAGTAGGCACTGGACACTATTGGGGAAACGAAATCCTATCTCCTTCCTTACACTGAAAGATGCTTATGCACTAGAAATGCTTAATTCTAATATGCACAATATTAATTTCGGTTCGCTGTTTCCAGTCAAAGCACCAATTCGATGACCGGTCGGAAAGTCTACTGTAGGTTCACTACCAGTGGGTGGTTAAAATTCTGCTGCAGTAAAGAAATACATCATATGAAATGTGCTTAGCGCAGGCTGTAGGAAGACATGCACAGGCATGATAGGTAGCATGGTGCTGTGCCCTATGTCACTAAAAGCCAACCTGGGTACAAGTCCAAAACAACCAACCGAACCTCAGGTTTTCGTAAAGATCAGATAAGCTCAATAAAGTCGTAACAGCAGGATCATACTTTAATGAATTGAAAATTACGAGCAATATAAACAAACATAAACTGACAAGTAATAATAAACGTTTCAGTCAGGTTTACTACAAAACAGAAGTAACACTGCAAATTGGTATTTATGCAAGTTTTGACGGATCAAACGTGTCTTTGCCATTTTCATCCATAAATTTATAATACAGCTCGCTGACATCCGACTTAGACACTTTCTTCGGGCCATCAGCAGTAACATGGAATACTGAAAAAAGAGAAAACGTCAGCATATAAACAAATAAAATACTGCATGTAATCATGAACACAAAACATGTACACATTAAGCCGTATTAAACGCGAATACTGCTGATATGTTACTTACTATTCTATTCTATTGACCGACAAAACAGACTCAGAATAGTCTATTTCCAACTCTACCCAAATACCGTGTTAATAATGTCCACAAAAATAGCCTTTTAATCAATTAGCCTATCGTAGACTGCCTATCTACGCCAGAATGCAGTCCCCCTCCGAACGCAACCATACACCGCAACTGCACTAATGGTGTAGGCAACAGTATTCCGCATCAGTACAAACCCAAAATCAGTTATGCACTTACAATTACAGTATCCACCGGAGCCCGTGTCTCTGTACGTAGCATGCATGATGGCTTTACGTCCCAACTCAATAGCCTCCGCGTCCGTCATCTGAGGCTTAATAAAGGTATCCAGAATACCGTAGGCATTCAATGAACCGGAACCGCAGGAAAACATCCGACCCTTCACACGTTTACCTTCACTGTCCACATAATAGAGGCTGGGGCCCTGAAATGATCGATAAAGAACCATATGCAGCTTTCAAGACGCAGCTCGTCTTACTGCGAATGACTGGCGTAAACCATAAGGAAATAATAAAAAACGCCTGCTTGCAGTCACTTGTAGTCACACTTACAGTTTTAGTCCGAACAGCCAATGGGCGCTGTGAGCGCTCTTACCCAGAGCGAACTAGTCTCTGGAGCTCCTGCCTGGTTGTCCAAAAAGAGGACAACCAGCTCGGCTCTATCTGTGCTGCCATATAGCCAGAGAAGGTTTTGTCAAAACCTCTCTGACTATGCTATGCACAGAAAGAGGACTACAGTGGCTCCTGTTCGGACTAAGGATTCTGCCTCAGTGACTGCAGGCAGGTGTTTTTCATTATTTCTTTATGATTAATGCCTTGTATAATTCGTGGATCCGCCTGTTGGCCCACGTTTACTTCAAGCGAATGACTGTCAGCAATAATCTCTCCATCAAATTTTGATGAGTCATAGTACATAAAGATGAGTATACATAAAATGTCAAGTTAAAATTAATCCAATATGCGCATAGATATATTGTCAACTAATAAACTATGGAGTTTTATAACAATTACAGTAGCTACCAGAGCCCGCATCTCTTTACGTAACATGTATAATGGCTGTTCAACCATCAGTGGTTCTCAAGGTGCCTTCATAGTCGCGAACGCAGGTGTACGCGCGTCGACGCGCGTCTACAAACGTCAGTATCATTTTGCGCGCATCAACGCGCGTCGACGTGCGTCGATGCGCGTAAACTGGCATGCTACAAATGGACGCGTTGACGCGCGTCGACGCACGTCTACGCGCGTCTACGCGCGTCGACGCTTCCAGTTCCAGCATAGCACCAGGACGTGATGTCACGTTTGGAGGCGTCGACGCGCGTCGACGCCTCCAAATGTGACATGGCAGTGTAGCGCGTTGACGCGCGTCAACGCGCGCCAACGCGCGTCAACGCGCGTCGACGCGCGCCTAGAGGCGACAGGGACTATGACAGCACCGTACTAGGTTTTTAGCATAAAATGCTAACACTATTTTAGACGGCTAAAATTGCTTTAATAGTCTTTAGTAGTTGGGCAGATAGGAAGCCTAATGGTGATTTCATAGTTCCAGTCGCCTCTAGACGCGCGTAGACGCACGTCGACGTGCGTAGACGCGCGTTGAAGCGCGTCAACGCGCTACACTGCCATGTTACATTTGGAGGCGTCGACGCGCGTTGACGCACGTGGACGCGCGTAGACGCGCGTCGACGCCTCCAAACGTGACATCACGGCCTGGTGCTATGCTAGCACTGGAAGCGTCGACGCGCGTCAACGCGCCCATTTGTAGCATGCCAGTTTACGCGCATCGACGCACGTCGACGCGCGTTGATGCGCGCAAAATGAGATTGACGCTTGTAGACGCGCGTAGACGCGCGTCGACGCGCGTACACCTGCGTTCGCGACTATGAAGGCACCTTAACCGGTGCATAAATCTATGGATCTCTAAAAGATAAACGTACGCACCCGCTTATCATAACCCGAAACCATAGAGCCAACACTGAGACCCATTCCTTTGTAGTTAAAAAGCATATTTGACAGCAACTTAGAGGCAGCGGCCACAGTAATTCTTTCCTTATTCTGTAGTTCGTAGAGCCTAAAAGTACCAGTCAAATCTATTAAACATGTTAACCAGAATTTATATATGCTTTCAGATTTAAAAAATTAACAACACCACCACGAACAATCCAGCGTAAGAGGAGTGACCGGCTGTAAGTCACGATTTCGCTCAATAACTCCCTAAAAAGAAGATATCTCTAGAATCCTATGTGACAGAGCCGAGTTCTGGGAAGGCTTGGCTTGTCCCAAGAAAATGCGAGTGGTGGTGTGTTTTGTGCAGTGCTTTTGTGGTGCAGTGCTTGGTGGAGTGCTTTTGTGGCGATTCTTTAAAATAATATAACTTGCGCAATTTTGGGAGTCGGAAAAAGTTTTATGCATCGTTGTAAAGCTTATAATTGGGACAGGGATTTTTGGGTCCAGATGTGCGTCTGGACGCTGGGTTTTTTATTTGCGCCACAAACTGCGAAATTACGCAATTTTTTCTGAAATACGCTAAAATTTTGGGCAGTTGCGCCACAGTACGCAAAAATTTTTGAACAAACATGTGCTTGGAAAAATGCTATTTGGAGCTTTAAAAATTTAAAAATCTTTTAAAACTTTCTGATTTTTGCCTGGGGGCTGCCGCTGCCAGAACCCCGTTATATAGCTCATATTAGCGATTTTATTTAGGTAATAAGTAAATTCGGCCTCGCTGAATTCACTTCTGCAGCCATTTTCTCGATATTTCGTATAAGTGAAAAAATCGAACATCAAAATTTGCAGCTTCAACCCGATAGGTTTCATCAAATTTGCCAGTTTCAATGGTAAAATGCAAAAAGTTGTAAATCTTTCGAAATTTGTTAAAAGTTGAAAGCGGATGTCTTTCTCCCAGAGTGGTTTTTGGCCACGTTAGGTCAGCGTCAGCCAAACAATTGTCGCGTCTGAACGCAATTTTGAGCTGTTCACGTGAAAGAGCGTTTTAAACTGGCTATATTGACGTCTTTTTAGCTATTCAGAACACTTTTTGAAAGTTTGGCGGCAAAAGCAAAAATTGGTTTTCCCCCACCCCTTGGTTTTATTTTTTTCATTTTTTAAAATTTTGTTGGCAGCTTGCCAAGAATGCTGCTGTGGAAATTTTCCACAAGACCCCAAAAATGCTAAAAGTTGTCCGATTTACCTCAAATTTGGTATGGTAGGTTGGATGGGTCGTCGTGCCAACATGCACAAATTTCAGCCCTCTAGCTCTTCCCTATCACTCGTGGGGTTGGTTTCTTCCTTCCTTTTGGCGGTTGGTATTTGTTCCCCGACCTCTATATATACACAAAACATGCTACGAGTCATTGTAAAATTATTGAAGGTTCTCTGATGTTCCAAAATGATAAATTAATTAATATTAGATTTGTTAAAACGGTAAATTAAGTAAAAAATAGCTCGAAACTGGTTTTTAAGAAATAAAGCAGGTGTGGCGCAATTTTTCCCTAATTACGCAAAAAATTTCGAGTCACTGCGCCACGGACCGCAAAAAGTTCATACGAAAAATAAAACACAGTCTGGACGCAAAGCTTCTTATCCGGACGCAATGAAATTTAACTGAACGCGAGCTAGACGCAACATTATTTCGGAAGAAAATTAACTTCGTAAGAGTAAAAAGTTTAAATGTTTCCAGTAGTACCAATTTTTCCGTTTTTTTCCAAAAATTTCTTCGGGTTCATGGAGCTCTGCCCCCAGAATCCAGACCCCTGGTGTATACCACTTTGTCATGGAATGCCAAGGTACAAGATCATGTCTCAATGTTATTTGTTAAGTCGTTGTCCATCTGCATCCATACATCTTTTTGAACTCGTAAATTTCACATCAATAAGTAAAGCATAAAAATGTGCATAATCGTCAATATTTTTTGCAGTTTTTAAACACTTTAAAGAATAATTCTGCACGGCGCATACACGCTTTTGTTTATTGATACTGACTTTATTCAAAATGCAAACATTTACAGATGCAATTTACACAAAGAATTAAATAGTGATAGATGCTTTAGTTATATGTAACAGATGCCAAATTAATCCTTTTGAACATTTTCATTACTTATTTATTCGTAACTGCAAAAAATCTCCAACTTCTGGGGGCTCCGCCCCCCCAGACCTTCCTCTGATCTTTTCAGGAACCAGTAATTCTGTTTTCAAAATGGAATTTGTGTTTTCTTATTTACTACCTTAGTTCTCAGTTATATTAATTTAATAACTATTTCATTATTTCTTTATACCATAATTAGTTTATCTATAACATTGAAACATCGGAATATTGTCGTGTGTCAATAAAATCGAAAGTTACTCACGAAACGCGTTAGATGCTACAGACGCTGTGTTAATCTTTTGAAACATTTCCATTACGGATATAATCCGTAACTGCAAAAAATCTTCAACTTCTGGAGGGCTCCGCCCCCCAGACCACCCGGTGCTCCCTTGAAATACGTTTTCAGAAACCTGTAGTTTTCAGGGTTTTCGAAACTGAATGTATGTTTGATATTTACAACCTTTTTCTCAATGCCATTCAAAAATATTTATTAAGTTTTAATATGCACTTTAATTAGTTTAACTTATAACATTGAAATATCGGAATAATGTGTGTCAATAATATCCAAAATTACTCAAGGTATTGCTTTAGATGCAACAGATGCCAAATAAAATCTTTTTAAACATTTCCATTACGGATAATTCTGGAAATGCAAAACAATTCTTCGACTTCTGGGGGGCTACGCCCCCCAGACCCCCGCCGTGTCAGGGTTTTTTTTGAAAATCGGGACTGTGTCAAACTTGTGTCCAGCTAATTTTATTTGTGTCCAGCTAAGAAAAGTTGTGTCCAGAAACAAAATTTCGCGCAGCGCTAATATAATATATTATATAATTATATAATATTGTATAATATATTATATATGTAAGTGGTATTTAACGCGCTATTTTAGTGTAGGAATAAAATTTGTTATTATGCGAATAAATTATAGTTGTCTATTGTTTGCAATTGTCTAGCAATTTGCAAGAGTCACCGATGCCACACTTTTCTTGTTGACGTCGCAAGCCATAGGACAAGAATTTTGACAAGAATATAAAATTTAAACGTAGAGATGCGGGGGGATGCGAGATGCTGAGATGCGGAGCCCCCCAGAAGCTGAGGAAATTTTGTAAAACTGATGAAAATCCTTGATGGAAACACTCATAACTTTGATTTCGGCAGCCAGTAAAGACCCAAAATATAAACAAACTGCCACAGGGCGAAAATTGTTTAAAATTATGGTTTGGCAGCATTTACAAATGGGTTATTCTCTTGTGCAATTTGGTGTCTAAACTGGTTAGGTATGTAAGTATATATTTCCACGACTCTGTATGTACGAATGCACACAACTTCACAGAACACTAGAGTGAGTGTGCTTACTATGTGTACGCAAGTACTTCTTCAGATATTTTAGGAAATAGTTTATCATGGGGCAGCTCGGAGAGCGCCCCATAATATGAGCCAAAAAGGTACATTGCGTGTTTTCAAAATGCTTAATTAGGCGTAACTAATTAACGGTAAGGAATTAAGAGCTAATATTTACATTTTTGAAATCCCCAGGCCAAGAGCTTTCGAATGATACCAAACTTGCCCGGAAAAAATGAACTTTGAAAATTTTCATTTTTCAGACCTACTTTCTAAGTGGGGTTTTTTTTTATTCTCTTGTGTTTCTCCTTTACGCTCGTGCTACTTATTCTAGCACACTGATTTTTCACATGCCTTATGGTGGTAACCTTTACCTATTATTATCTTGTTAGCGAAACCATGAACCTGTTCACTATTGATTATTTTGGCCTAATTCGGCTTCTAGCGGTTTCTACAGACTGTCAAACATGGGCTCACGAACATTCGGACTTAGAGAATTTTTGAGGGTCCCAACATAGAAAATTGTCAAAAAGTCGTCTAAAATGGCGTTTTCCGGCCATTTGGTGGTGCGCTCATATAGTAAATCGGGGTCGCTGAAAACGATGAGCATATCGCCGAAACCGACGGATGTGACCCTCGGGCTGCATGGCGCCTGTGGTTCCTCGCCCAGGGTCAAAGTTGGGAAAAGTCGCTAAAAACGGCTATTTTCGGCCATTTGGTGGTGCCCATATATAGTAAATCGGGGTCGCTGAACACGATAGGCATGTTTGCTTCTCCGTGTGGTGCCGCTATTGCGCTGCACTGCGATGCGGCAGCCGCAGCGACGCTGCAGGTGCAGCACCGTGCAGCACGCCCTGTAACTTGAAATGGACAAGTTGAAACTGCCTGAAAGCTTGCCCTTATATAGTAAGTCGGGGTCGCTGAACACGATGAGAGTATCCTCGTCGCTGTGTGGTGCTGCAATCGTTCTGCGCTGCGGCGCTGCAGGTGCAGCACCGTGCAGCACGCCCTGTAACTTGAAATGGACAAGTTGAAACTGCCTGAAAGCTTGCCCTTATATAGTAAATCGGGGTCGCTGAACACGATGAGAGTATCCTCGTCGCTGTGCGGTGCTGCTATCGTGCTGCGCTGCGGCGCTGCAGGTGCAGCACGCCCTGTAACTTGAAATGGACAAGTTGATACTGCCTGAAAGCTTGCCCTTATATAGTAAATCGGGGTCGCTGAACACGATGAGAGTATCCTCGTCGCTGTGCGGTGCTGCTGTCGTGCTGCGCTGCGGCGCTGCAGCCGCAGCACGCTCTGTAACTTGAAATAGACAAGTTGAAACTGCCTGAAAGCTTGCCCTTATATAGTAAATCGGGGTCGCTGAACACGATGAGCATATTGTCGACGCCGTATCTCGTCTGGTTCAACTGGTTCAACCGTGAACCAGTTCCTGGTTCAAGATGCTGGGGTAGCATTTAGTTTAACAGTATGCGTTAATGTTATGGTCAATAAACCATATTAGCACATTACACATTCCCTCATTCCCAAAAATGAAATAGGACAAGTAGGAAAAATGCTCCTTGCAGTCGCATGAAAAATACAATATGAGCCAGAAGGACAGCATTCAATTCGGGAAAAGACAAGATTTAAAATGTATAATATGAGCCAGCATTTACTTATGTAAAGGACAAGATTTAAAAGTTTAATATGAGCAGCTCCCTTTCTCGGGCTCATATTGACGCCGCACGGACAGCCCGCAGGGAGTGGTTTCTCTTTATCTTCGTCGTGTCTTGCTCATATGATTCTGATAGGTTATTCAGTCAGACATATATATATATATATATATATACTTTATTGAATACACCAGATCTGTGACAGAAGCTAATGGAATATGACAGCTAGCTAATGGTATATATATGCTGGCTACAATGACAAAAAGGACTTGCTGAAAAGTGCGTTATGTAAAAATACCCCAGATTATGGTTGCGTAAATATATAATACGTAATTACGTAAATAGTGTGATATTATCAATAGTCTAAGTAGCATGTTAAGTTACTCTGTGCAGGCTCCTGGGGGGGGGGCGGCTCTGAGCAGTGTCTATTTTTACACTTACTCTAATTTTATACGTTGGCATCGATTAAGTTGCGTACACAACATCGTTCCCAAGGCGTCAATATGAGCCCGAGAAAGGGAGCTGCTCATATTAAACTTTTAAATCTTGTCCTTTACATAAGTAAATGCTGGCTCATATTATACATTTTAAATCTTGTCTTTTCCCGAATTGAATGCTGTCCTTCTGGCTCATATTGTATTTTTCATGCGACTGCAAGGAGCATTTTTCCTACTTGTGTATATATATATATATACTAAAAGAATTTCATTGCATAAGCTTTCACTAAGTATACGTATATTCTATCTCGGATAGGACTGAAACGTATGAATACAGAAATTCGCGCCGAAGGCGCGAAACTTTTTGGAATTTTCTGCAAAAAGTACCTAAAACACTTTTATTTATTATCAGAGATAACTGAAAATTTCTACTCAAGGTCAAAAATTTTTGCGGAACTTTACGCAGAGCTCCGAAAAAAAGTTGCAGAATTTTCAAAAAAGTGCGGAATTTCGCAGTTTTTTTTCGGAGGAGCCCCCAGAAGTCGAAGAATTTTTTAAACACTAACCTTCTAAGAAATTAATATTGGCTAATTTTTGCACAAATAATGGCTAAAGTTACCTTGAAATTTCAACTGCCAAATCGAACTAAAGATAATCTTGCTAAAGAAACTTCGCCCTAGAGGTGGATTTTCTAAGAAATTATTAAATTAAGTTAAATGCAAATATAAATAAAATAAGTAAAAATAGAAATGTTAAGCATAAGAGTACGTAGGTACATAGTTGCGGAACGATTAACCAAGTTAAGATAAGTGGCCAAAGCCTGAAGGAGAAAAACTGTAGGGATAAGAGCGGGGGGTCTGGGGGGCGATAGCCCCCCAGCAAAGTTAGAGCTTTTTTAAAGATTTGAGATGCTCAGGAATTTTTTCTGGACACTTCTCTATAAAAAATTTAGCTGTGTCTACCTTGTGTCCAGCTAAAAATTTTTGTGTCCAGCTAAGAAAATTTGTGTCTGGACACGCTCCTGGACACAAAAAAAACCGTGCATTGGCCGCATCTATATTCTATAGGTACCCTTGTTATCGTGCATTACTGTTAAGCAGCATCCACTTTTTAAACAGTCTAAATATATATAGTCAAGCGGGAAAAAAACCCACTTTTTTTTCTTGGACCAGAACTTTCGACTGGTTTGGGTTAGCACGACTTTGATACTATATTTAATTAGGGTTTGCCCTAAGCTTTCGAATGAGGTATAGTTTGTCTCCCTAGACCCTGCCGTTATGGAGAAATTAAAGTTTTCCGTGTCGGGAAAAAAAACCCAATGCGGGAAAAAAACCCATCGGCGGGAAAAAAACCCACCCGGATTTTTTGCTGGAAGCGTGCCAGAACAATTTTGACGGTGCCATTCGAAAGAGCGGGTTGTTTTTAGTAGGTCTACATCGAAAAATACCAACATCTTTGAAAATTTTCAGAAAAAAATTGAATTTTGAAAATTTTGTATGTTTAACACGTAAACATAGGCAAATTTTGGAAATTTTTAAAAATTGTTTATTTTTGGCAGTTTAAGAATCCTATCGTGTAGAAAACGTGTTTTTCCTGTAGTTAGAGCCAAACTAGACCCATTTTAAGGCAAAAATAAGCATTTTTGGCCAAAATTGAAATTTTGGCTTGAAATGGCACCATGTCCAATTTAGACCCCCTGGACCACCCATAACAGAACGAACCCTGGTAAAACCTATACCAATTTAATCTATAGGCTCTATTAAACAAATGTATGTATTAGTTTGACCTTTCCTGTTAACGGTTAGAAAAATATTCAATTTTGAAAAGTGGGTTTTTTTCCCGCCGATGGGTTTTTTTCCCGCCAACTCTAGGTCACCCCCAGGTCGCACCGGAGGGGTTAGAGCAGTGTGGCATATATCATCATGAAGCCCAACAGATGGCCTACACATACATACTATCCGCTTTGGTCTAGGTCTTTCCAGTAGTTCAGGGTGGCCAGCCAAAGTTTGCCAAATTTCGGCACTTGGACGGACCAAAATTTTCGAAAATTTCAAAGTCCCAAAAAATTTGCAGGGAAGCAGTGGGAACAACAATAATGCAGCCTCTAGGGTTATTTTTGACGCTCTTCAAGATAGGCTATTAAAATCCTATATAGCTCATACCGGTAAGCCCACACTGGAGGTGGGTTTTTTTCCCGCATATTGAAATGGGTTTTTTCCCGCTTGACTATAGTGTTACACTAAAGAAATTATGTAAAAAAGGTGACCCCAGGAGAGAACTCCCAACTCAGGTTATAGGTTGGACTGGCGACCCTGGTTGTATCCCAGCCAGAAACTGTTGTATAAATGGATGTCAAATCGTCTTCAGACCAATGCTAGGATGGCCTCCGCCACTCGGGTCTCCCCACAGCCGGACGCCGATCGTGGAAACCTGGGGTTGAGGGGACAAACGAACCGGGTTTCGGTGCGTCCCACCACGACACAAGGGAAACTATCTTCCAGAATCAACATTGCTTCTTGGAACGTCCGCTCACTACTCTCCCTTGGAGCCAAAGAACTCCTAGCTAGATCTCTAAACGAGAGGAATATTGGCATCGCCTGTCTCTCGGAAACACACAATTGCGGACTCCGGGAGCACCTCACTCCTAACTCCTGTATTGCCTGGATGTCAGCCCAAACATCCTAAATACAGACTCTATTACAGCGTCCCGTCCCTACGGATGGAAGTGGTCAGCATGGTGTGGGCATCGCCATCAGCTCTCGCTTAGTGCATGCTCTGCTGGAATTCACACCCGTGTCAGCTAGGGTTGCGACAGCCCGCACAGCAACAGCACCCTTCCCAACGACGATAGTCAGCTGTTACGCTCCAACGAATGCTTGCCGACGATCAAACGAAGGACGACTTCTATCAACTGTTAACTGACACTGTCAGTGCAGTTCCTCGGAGCGACTTCCTACTATTGCTGGGTGACCTAAACGCGACCATCGGTTTACCAAGTTTGCTTCTGAACCTTGCATCGGCGGCCACTCTATTGGAATCAGGAACGACAACGGCGACCCTTTTATTTCGTTCCTGTGCCAACATCGTCTGTTTGCCGTAAACACAGCGTTTCTACACAGACGTCGCCATCTAGAAACATGGGCATCTAACGATGGCTCCACAGTACACGGAAACAGATAGACTTCGTCTGCCTTCGACAGCGGTAGAAATCATCGGTTTTGGGCTGCCGCTCCTTTTGGGGCACGTCTCTACAGTCTGACCATGCCATCGTTGTCTGCACTTTACAACTTCGATTGTGCAGCAAGAAACCTCACCGTCCTACCACACGCTATGCCACCGAAAAGCTGAAAGACCCACGAGTTTTAGAACAATTTCAGGTGGACCTTTCGAACAGATTTCAGGCGCTGTCTGATACCGATGACATCGAAACCCAATGGTCCACTACCAAAAGAGTTATCCAAGATACGGCTTCCCTCTGCCTTGCTACTACCGCTAGACGCCGGAATGATTGGATCTCGCCGGACACTATAAATCTGATGAAGACACGCTTTTCCGGCACCACAGCGCAGGGAACTTTCTGCCAGTATAGCGGAGAGCATAGCAAAAGACAAGAATGCGTATTGGCAGAAACAGGTGGAGGTGATGAATAATGCCACACGCCATGGTGACTCCGGTAAACTGTTCAGAACTATACGCGAAGTATCCAGCAAAAGTGCAAGTATTAGTGAGATACTCCGAGAAGCTGACGGATCCATCATCCACAGTTTTCAAAGAAGAAATGAGCGGTGGGCAGAACATTTCCAATCTCTTCTAAACCGGCCCAGTCCCACCCACCCCCTTTCGACTTCCCATTTGATGGCTTTCTGGACATCTCCTCTGCAGTGCCTACAGAAAGCGAGGTCACAACGGCTATAAGATCCATGAAATCTTCAAGTGCTCTCGGTGAGGATGGCATAAATGCCAGTATATATACTAAAAGCAATAGGGCCAGCACTGTGGAGTCAGCTGACCTGCCTCGTTCAAAAGATCTGGCAGACTGAAGTAATACCATCTGACTGGAAGAAATCTGTTCTGGTGCCACTCTTCAAGGAAGGTAGTAAAACAGAGTGCAAGAATTACAGGGGTATCTCACTTTTAGATGTTACATACAAGATCGTCGAGGCCGTAATCTTAGATCGAATTCGTAGCGCGGTGGATTTCTGTCACCGTGAGAACCAAGGAGGATTCAGACCGTTTGGGTGCGCGATATTTTTGTTTCTGGACACAACTTTTCTTAGCTGCACACAATGTGGACACAGACCCGATTTTCAAAAACCCAGGTTTTGTACTTTAGTATTTGCATGGGGTTTTCAGAAAACATAGAATTTCGGTTCGTCAGCATTGAATAGCCATGGGGTGAAAAAACCCACCGTTTTGGGGGGAAACCCACCCGCCTCCTGGGTCATGGGTTGGAGCTATGAGCTCGAAAACATATACAGCAGCAGAGAGCGCGACTCTTTCTAACCTATGTATGCAAAGATCAAGCCATTTGGTTCACTCCTGCTCATTATTTGACATTATGAAAATAACACCTACTTTTTGGTTCAACCATAGGTTAACGCGGAGGGGTCTGGGGGGGTCCAAGCCCCCGCCCTCAACCTAGACAAAGTACAAGCCCTACCGCCGTCGGGGACAAGAGGTAACGATACAATGGACAAGGAGTAAGCAAAAATAGCCGGAAAAAATTAGTTTTTACACTAACATTTCAAAACATTTGCGGCTTCGCCGGAATTTTGTAGCTAAAATGTTCATTTTTTGGCAAAATCAAGCAAAATTTTTGAATTTTTTCAAAAATTCAAGATTTTTTGTAAATTTTGCTAAAAATAGCAAATTTTAATGTTTCGAAGAATTTAAAAAATTGATCCTTGAGGTACAAGCCCCCCCCTGAAAATGTTTGTTCAAAGTAACCCCCTCAAACTTTTTTGGGGACAAGCCCCCCCAGGACCCGTCCCTATGTTAATGTATGGGTTCAACCAGTGTTTTTTTTTCGCCGACGGCTTGTGTGTAACGTTACACAACTCTCCAAAACTTTTTGCCATTTTTCAGAAAAAGCGTGTAACTACATAAAAATTCCTAATTTACTCGCGTTTTTCTTACTACATGAAGACTTTTATTGTAACAAATAATTTCTAATTTTTAAGAAGTAGGTTCTTTATAAGTGAAAATTGAAATCTCAAATATATAGTGTACTGCAAAAGCTGGTGAAGCTTTACCAAATCAGTTAGACAAAACTATATAAATAAATTATATACAATGCTCATAGCATTCATAGGTATATATGTACATAGCTAGAGAATTAAAAAAGGAACAACAGGACAACAAAAGCAGACAGGATTTACGTTGGGCAGATTTGCCCAACGTAAATCAAAGTTTTTCTCGTAAGGCCTTCTATAGCACAAACCTGTTCTGAAATTTATCTGAACTAAGTGTATATAATATAATGAATGAACAAATATGTGTCTTTACTAACTAATCGTGGATTGGTAAGTCCAGATAAAGCAAATCCTTGGGCAACACCAAAATTAAGTGTAATACAATGTATAGAGGGGGAATGGGGGGCTTCGCCCCCCAAAACGGTAAACATGTGTGAACAAATCAATGCTCATTCGAAAAAGTTCCGACTATTAGGCAAAATTCGTCCAAAATTTTTGTGTAATGTTACACAGTCGCCAAATATTTTTTGCTATTTTCCAGAAAAAAGTGTGTAATTACACGCGTTTTTGAGCAAAAAAACACTGGGTTCAACCATCCAAAAATGTAACAACTCAACATGGAAACAGTTAGAGACAATAGCACGGTACTATCGAGCTCCTATGCGGTCTGATTCGCAGAATTTCGCTTACCTGGCTTGCTAGAGTCTAAAACCCCTAAAACCCTTTGTTTATGTGTTAAACTTTATGAAACCTGTCCAGTTGATGCCGTATGTTCAACGGCACACGAGTTTTCAAAAAAGGTACTTAGATAGAGTTTTTGGTTTATACCAACTAAAAAATGGCTGAATTGTGCATAGAAAGTGTCAGAATTGAGCTACGACAATTTTTAAGACCTGTAAGGGTTGGGTTTATTTTCTCCCCATTTTGGGTTTCCCCCGTGGGTTTTTCCCAATCAACCTTTTTGCATTATACCTCCCTAACGGTACAACCTAGACAGTACGAGTACGGTAGTACCTATATATATATATCAAGCTCTCGTCGGCTAACCCTTATGATAAAAAAGTTCTAGCCAAAATCCCTAAATGTGGATTTTCCTCCATTGCTACACTGACTTCGAGATTTAATTGCGCAGGTTCTAGAAAGATTCCATAAAAGAGGAGTGTTGCAGGTTTACTCACTTGGCTTGCTTTGACAGAAGTCTTATCCAAAATTGACAGTCAGCAGCTCCTCCAGCCATAGTCGCCACCATGTGATCTCCAATTTCCAATACTTTCAAGACATTCTGTGTGCCTGTAAACGGATTACTTTGCTAAAGAAAACTAACGGAAAAGAACTTATACGTACATAAAAATGGTCAGACAAAAAAAGAATCAAATTATTAAAACCTTATCACATAGCTAACCATTGTTACATCCAAATTAGCAACCACGAGCACTTACTAACATACTGCCCTGATGACGCCCTGGAGTCCACTGACACAATGATGCCGCCCTTATCATTAGCAGTTGCCGGTTCATAAATAAAGGCCAGGGTTGTAGTTCCATGGAGAAATTTGAAGCGGCAATCTGAGCAACCAAAGTTTTGTTCCACGAAAGATTTAGCCTAAAGATGGAAACATTTTCTTTATTCCACTGTATTTTTTGTGTTTTCGCACACTTTTTTAAAAACACACAAAATTTTAAAAAACACACTAAAAAGCACACTCAAATTTTTACCTGAAGAAGTCAATTTTTAGTCATTTTTAGCATAATTTTAAGTTTTTTTCGAAAAATGTTGAGCAAAGAAATCTTCTATCATCTTATTTTACTTCTGGTTTTGTCGTCTTACCATATATAGTTGAACTTAGCATGGCAAAGGCTTCATTGCCATTAGGGACTGTATAATCAATGAAATTACGATTCTAAATTATGTATATATATAAATGGGAATAATAAAATCCTGTCGAATAGTACACGCGCCAGGGCCGCACCCAAGGGGGTGGGGCTGGGGGGGCCGCCCCCCTGTCAGGTTTCGAAGGTCAGAAAAATTAAGATGCAGAAAGGAGGAGAAGCTGAAAAACAAAAATTTTCGCGCCTTCGGCGCGAATTAGCCATTCTTTGTGTGTTTTGGGGGTAGCAATGGGACGGGATCTGGTGGCTGACCTTCAATTATGTAGACGTTTCTTTATGCTTACACTTGAGTTATAATAGACATTAGCCGCTAATGTTTTCAAATCATGGTTTTTCTGCATATGATTGTGCATACAAGAAAGTAAAATGCTCCTCCGGAGCATGGAAAAGTAATATGGGTGGATGTGGTGAGGTTGCGAAATAAAGAGAGGACTAGCTTGAAAATGCTTAATATGGGGCTAGGTTCTAAAAGAAGAGAAGACTAGGTTGTGGGCGAACTAATATGGGCACAGCGTCGCCGAACAACCCATATTCGCGGGCTTGCACGCTTCGCTTCAGCGTTTGTCACATATACGTATATAGAACGGTCAACATTGGAGTAAAAATGTTGAATACATCGGTAATCTGCAAGATATATATAGTAGTTGTTTGCCAGGGCAGTTTTAGGCTAGCTATATACCTTAAATTTAGTTGGACTATGACAAGTATCGGACAGAAACATGGGGATGCGGCGGTAAAATTATTGGTTCAATCCGGCAGGGTTGCAGTCAAGGACAATCGCTATAAAATTATTCTTTAAATATGCTGTCTGTATAAATGCATAAAATGAACAGTAAGCTTAGACTTTCTCGAAGGAAAAGTCTGACAATATAATACATGGAAGTACGAATAGGCGGACATAAGGAACGGATATAGACGAATTCATTTCATTCCATCCAAGAAATCCAAGAATGTATAATATTTACATACCGCGAATATGGGTTGTTCGGCGACGCTGTGCCCATATTAGTTCGCCCACAACCTAGTCCTCTTTTCTTCTAGAACCTAGCCCCATAATAAGCATTTTCAAAACTAGTCCTCTATGATTTCGCAACCTCACCCCACCCACCCATATATCGTCGGCTTATTGCTAAATGGCATTATACGCAAATTTGCCATTTCGAGAAAAACGGATTTTTCGTTTAATGCACTTTTGCATGAAGGATCTTTCATGCTATTGCTAATAGGCATTATGCAAATGAGTATTTTAACACGTCTTTATAGGCCTATAATGCATTTTTGCAGGAACACTTTAGTAAAAACGTATTATAATGCAATATTGTTTTATTCTATATATATAGCATTATTAATGCTGTGCTATGTAATGCGCTTTTGCATTCGCCAATGATCAACCTTTGCATGAAATAATAATCACTGTTTACCAAAGACAAGTTAAAAAGATTACCGATAAGCCACGGGGGATAGCAAATTTCAGATTTCCTGGAGTCGGTAAAGCCATCAGCAAATTTGGATCAGATGAAGGACACACGGATTCACGGTCCTTCTCTTTCAACATCAACTTATCAAAGCCACAAACACTAGCCAACGCCATGCTTAATATACAGCGCCAAGACTAAATATTTAAACAGAACAGGTGTGTATATGTTACGTACGGTATGAGATTTTGTACCGTATAATACCTATTTTCGTACCGTATTAAACGGTACGTATACCGTATAATACGATACAACTTTTTCTGTATATACCGTATTAAACGGTATATACGTCCCGTATTACATTGTACGGTTAGTTTTTGTACCGTATTGGCAAAGCAAAGTTATAGATTTTAAAGCAACTTTTGCAAAAATTTTCGAAAAAGCTGTCGTATGCTAAAATAATCATAGAATTATAAAATATTCAATTTCCACAATTTGCATGACTATAGAAAAATATAGAAACTGTTCTCTTGCAATTCCTATTTCTGTGCCACTCTGAACTTCTAATTCTTAAATATATATTCAGAACATAAAAAGTGAAAATGATTGAACTTAACTTTTGAATGTCAACGTTTTTACAGAAAAATAACAAAAATATAAATATATAAATAAACAAATAAATATTGAGGCTTTAAAAATTATTAATTTTATATGTTCTTAGATTTGAATGACATTCAAAATATTTTCAGACGGTTTTGTCGGAAGCGAAATCTTGAGAAGCTATCTTTATAGCAAAACTGCAAAATTTGTATCACTTGTTTTATTTAAGGAACGAGGATGGAACTATTTCCTACATCTTCATAGCTTTCTTCCCAAAAATAGCGTCTCAACATTTAGCTTCCAACCAAAACCGTCTGTAAATATTTGAATGTCATTCAAATCTAAGCACTTATAAAATTAAAAAATTTTTAAAACCTTAACATTTATTTGTTCATTTGTATTTTCGTTCTTTTTGTGTAAAAACGTTGACTTTCAAAAGTTAAGTTCAACCATTTTCACTTTATATGTTCAGAATATTTAATAGAATTAATAGAAGTAGAAGTTCAGAATTTTATGTATCATAGAAATAAGAATTGCAAGAGCAATGATTCTATCTTTTTTAGTCTTGCAGGTTAGATTCAGTTCATTGCCAGTACGGTACAAAAACAAACCGTACATACAATATATATAATACGGGACGTACCGTTTAATACGGCACGAAAATTGCCGTACCGTATTATACGGTATATATATACAATATCTCATACGGTACGTAACATTACGTACGTAGCTTAACAAAAAGAAGGGAAAACAATAAACATATATATATACCTATATATAATATAGCGCGGCGGGAAAAGACCCAAATTTTCTAATTTTGGCTGTAACTTTGTTATTAAGCAACAAATCGAAAATCTAACGATAACTACCATGAGGCCTTGCGAAGAGCTTCAAAATGAGCCATAAAACGTCTCTCTAGCGCTTACCGTTAGTGAGAAATTTTCGACCAAACCGATGGGAAAAACCCCAGCCGAATTATTTGCTGCAAGCATGCCAGAACGGTTTTGACTATATCTTGCGAAAGAGCGGGTCATTTTTAGTACATCTGAATCATAAAATACCAATATTTTTACAAAAAATCATGTCAAACTGACTTCAAAATTTCGTATGTTTAACACGTAAAATTGGAAATTTTTGAAATTTGCTTAATTTCTGCAGTTAATACTGACCTCAATACTGACCTTATTTGGACTTGGAAACATGTTGGCAATCAAGTTTTTGTGTTTAAAACCACTGTCTAACGTTAAAATTACTTAATGGTTAGATGTTTTTTATCATTAGAAACGGCTGAAAATGCGATTTTTAGCATAAAAAATGAAAAATTATTTGGGGGAGGGTTGGGGGGTCCTGGGGGGTTGGGGGTCTCCAGAGGGGGTCCCCCAGAAAATGTGGGGGGGGGCCTCCTCCACCCCAAATCTCCGTTACACCTATGCCCAGACCCCCCGTGTAAGTTGCTTCTTTCTCAAGATCTTAATGCTTCACATATTAAAGTCGGCCTTAATCATGCAAAATTTGAAAAACAGATGAAATGAAAAACACAACAACCATAGGTGTAATTGGGGGGGGGGGGTTTGGGGGGGGGAACCCCCCCCACAGCCAATTTGACAAACCCCCCCCCAAAAATTTTTGGGGGCCCCCGGCCCCCCCCCAACTGGGGGGGGGGGGGTAGTCGCGCCGAAGGCGCGAAAAATTGGCCAAAAATTGGGTATTTTTAGGGTAAATTCTGCAAAATTTTTTAAAAAAGTCCAAATTTTTGGCTTAAAGTGTTTATTATTGCGAGAAATACACGTTTTTAACGGTTTTATAGACTTTTTGGCTCAATATTGACCTTATTTTAGACTTAGAATCATGTTGGCAATCAAGTTTTCGAGTTTAAAACTCCTGTCTAATGTCAAAATTACTTCATAGTTAAATGTTTTTTGGCATTAGCAATGGCTGAAAATGCGATTTTTGACATAAAAATAGAAAAATTTTTTTGGGGGAGGTTTGGGGGGGGGGGGTCGTGGGGGGGGGGTTTTGGGGGGTCTAAAAAGGGGGGCCCCCCAAAATTACGGGGGAGGGGGCCCCCCCAACCCAAATCCCCGTTACACCTATGGACAACAACACAAGGTTCACAAAAAAATCAAAAATAGAATTTTTGCTGGCAATTTCGCAAATGAAGTCCGATCGAAAAACTTTTGGTACGTATGGAACGGCAGTGACCCCCTCTACATATGCTGCAAATTTCATGCCGGTAGCCCTCGTGTAGCGTGAGTAATAAAAAATTTTTGTGAACGAATTTACAAAAAAATCACTTGTTCACAAAAAAAATCACCACCGGATCTGATCTCAGGATATAGCTAGGAAATTTTTCTTTTCATGCATAAATAGAGCATAGTCCATAGTGTTATTATGTAAAAAGTTTGGACTGCCAAGTTTTTTTGCACAGGCTGAACTTCGAAATTTGGTTCTCGACCCCCGGGTCCAAAGTGAGGCCAATGTGTGGCAGGGCAAAAAATCTGGGACGGAGGGCATAGGTGTACCTGGGGGGGGGTGGCGGAACCCCTCCCCCCAAATAGAAAAGTGCCGACCCCACCGAATTTTTGGCTAAAAATATACAAAAATTACAAAAATTCAGGTAGGGGGTTGAAAATTTTGGGGGGGGGGTCGGCCGAAGGCCGATTTGGGGGGAGGTTTAGAAAAATTTTAAGGAGGGAGGGTCTGCGACCCCTCCATTTGGGGGGAGAGGTAGATAATTGTTCCCCCTTATCCCGTAACAGCTGCAGTCGGTTTTAGTTTTTGTCACATTTAGGTCCCCCCACCCTCCCCCTACGCACGAAGCCCTTTTCTAGAAAATAATTAGAAAAAATTGAATTTTTTCCAATTGTTTTCTAATTGTTTTCTGCGGTTAACAAATTTTTTGTTAACTAAAAACAAATAATTGTTTTCAAGTTACTCTCTACTAGTTTTCTAAGATAGAAAACAATGGGAAAATATTGTTAATATTTTTTCAAAATGTTTTCAAATTGTTTTCGTATATTTTCGTATATTCTATTTTTATTTATGTTATATTTTTCATACAGCGAAACATTTTTCTGGCACAAATTTTTAAGCTAACTTTTTCATTTTCCTATGTTTAGCACATGTCAAGGTCACCTTTGAAGGGCTCTACAAAACAGAAGCAATATTACGCAAAACGCAGTTGTCCTGTTTTGAGAACCCATGGGGATTTCAAAATATGTGAAAATGAGCAAAATCGGCGAAAAAGTGATCCCCCCTTAATCAGGACTTTTAAACTAAGACTGAAGCTAGAATCACTGGGTCCACTTTGGAGCGGTCCTCCAATGATAAAAAATGTTCGCCTCACCAAGGGCTTTCATTTGATACCAAACTTGGCCACTTTTGGAAAAATCGATTTTTGACCATTTTGGACCGGTCCGGACCCCTGGTCAGGGCGCCACAGGCCACTGGGACCACTTTGGAGTGGTCCTCCAATGATAAAAAATGTTCGCGTCATCAAGAGCTTTCATTTGATACCAAATTTGGCCACTTTTGGAAAAATCGATTTTTGGCCATTTTGGGCCCGGTCCCCGGTCCGGACCCCTGGCCAGGGCGCCACGAGGGTTGGGGCGAAAGCTACTATAGCCAACGCTGTAGTGCTCCGCACGCCACCCCAAATCCCAAATAAGAGAGACCTGCTCACTGTAGATATTTCTGTAGAAGAGGTTAAAGTTGGAGTTGCGACACGGTAGGGCCCACCACCATCAGGGTGCCCCCCAGCCACATGGATAGGTCCTAGAGCAAAACTAATGGGCAATTTAGATTCACCATATAAGGGTTCCTATTCGATTACAAAACCTCAGCCCAGCAGCTCTCATGCGTAGGGCTCCACAGTCCATAGGCCCAGACATCCCCTTTTACACAGTAACTTTCGACCCCTGGCCAGGTGGTCACAGGAGCCATATCCAAAATTCATACGGCCCCTCCAGATTAGGCCCATGGGACAATGCTAAATCCCAAACCGGAGACCCAATGGCCCTGCCCAGACGCAGTTATATCGAACCAAAGGATTGACTATTTCTGAAAAAACTATGTCCGAAAAAATCGAAATCCTGCTATGTACACAGACCTATGGGGAGGTCCTACCTACCCCATACTCATTTCCCCAGAAATGGGGAAAAAGTTGTTCAAAAAAAACCCATATGGTATGGAAAATCTAAGACCTCCGCCCTCTAGGGGGGGGGGGGTACAAAAAAACAGGAGAGAAAGTCGTGCGTTGAAAAGTTCAATCTGCCATAAAAACGGCTCGGCTGATTTTGCTCAAATTTGCAGAGCATGGACCCCTCGTGAAGGGCTTTCTAGTGGTACAATATCAAGGCTCTAGCTCAACTCCTCCGCCGGCACCAGGGGAAACAATGTTCCAACACTGCGCAATACGCCTTTTTTCCCTATTCTAGGTAGTGCGCTGACGCGCACTACCTGATAAAGCAAAACTGGTTGGCAAACTATCTTTGCGCAAAATCTTGGTGTCAGAGAGTGCATAATTGGCTAGCTACCATCGTGGCGCAAATAGTCAAAATTTTATTTAAGTTTCTTATATTAAATTTTACTGAACTACGAGAAAGAGCGCAAAAAGCGCTTTAAAATGATGTGCATATCTCTTCAGTACGTGGTTTCTATCAAAAGTTACAACAAGCGGTTGAAGCTGAATAGCTGATATATATAGAGCTGATATAGCTGAATTACGTTGACCGTTTGCACACATAATGTAAAGTAAAAACAGTATATCCGAAAATTAAATCTATTGGGTTTTAACGGTCCTTTTGCGTTATTTGTGCAGTATTTAATAGAAAGCACTTTGCAGCTGCTTGAAAGCATTGGAAATTTCGAAAACCAAAGCAAACAATGAAAAATTACAGAATGTTTGTTTTTAATTTTCTCGTCACTCCTTCTGTCAAAATGGACCAAATTTTGTCAATATGTTTTGCATCAGCATACGCTCAGGCCGTTTTCTTGGTTTTTGGAAAAACTCAATATTAAGCAAGATATAAAATTTACAAATTTTCAAAACACGCTAAAAAGCGGAAAACTCACTTTTACGAAAAACTAAAAAAACGGCCAGAGCGTTTATGTAAACTAACCATATACTGAAAATCTCAAATGATTTCATAAAGGATTGAAGGAGATATTTAAGTTTAAAGCTTTTAATACATTTCCTGTTGTGTAGACAGCAAGCCAGTCCCCGCAGCGTCGTAGATCAGGTCATCTGATGCAAAACATGATAAAGAACAAATTTGCCAAATTTCAAGCCTATTCATTAAGTATTTAGTTCACAGCATCTGTTCAAAGTCCACCCCGGTAGTGGTACTACCACCTTAAAATGTGGGTAATTACCTAGGTTATCTCAACTCTTAGTGCAAGGATTCGAACCTTTGACCTTTTGCTTTCACGATACGTGTGTGGGATGGCCGTATTGAGGCCTCCCACGATTGCGTAAACCCCTATTACATCAGCCTCGTCAAAGGGCGGTCGTATTTGAGACCCCCTTAACTCCCCTGCCTTTGTCATCTTTACGTCAGCGTTGCATAATGGGCAGTTTCGGCACAAATCCGCCTTAAATAACAAGAAAACACATATAATTCAGTCTATTACAACAATTATACATATATCAAGAGCATTTACACAATATTACAATTTGTTCTTCTTTCATTCCTGAAACAGCAAAAAGTACAAGTTAAATTATTACATTTTAATTCCTACGTATTGGTTTTAATTCCATTTAATTTAGGGAGTTTTAACTCCTCCTTTTTCTCTCCCGTTTCATCTTATGCCGCTCGTCTGTTTGTCTGGAGAGCGTGGGAAGCACTCAGACCTTACGTGAACCAATGCCATTCATGCATTCATTCACGTAAGTCCCGTAATAGTGACCCCACAGGGGTCACAGCTGACTTCCCCTATACAAGGCTGAACCCAGCCTTGCACTACTCAGTATACAAACATAGGTAATAATAGTAGGTACTTAGGTAGTTAGTAATCCTAGGTAGGTTAATATTGTTAGTTTAACTTAGGTAATTGTTCTTACGTAAGCTTTTAATTATATTTTATTTTGCTGGGTCCTTGATGGACCAAACAGGTGTGTCTTCTTTGCTTTCCAATAAGCAAAGACGACCTTTTGAAGCGGCCGCTGGAGGGCCAAACTTCGCAAATATGGGAGCTTCTGTATATTTCAGATTGATGAGCTCCAGCCGTGACCCCTAAAACTTGATACCAAAAATCCGGCCTTTGGCCATCTATCTTTTCAAATTAGGGGTCACTTGTCCTCACCAATTCTTGGGTCCTCCAGCCGCCAGACGCGCCTGTGGGCTGCCGTAGGTGCCGCAGCCCAATAGAAAAGCGTGATCACACCCTAACAGCCAATCAGCTGTTAGAAGCTTTAAGGCCCGATGGGGTCTCGACTGAAAACTGAAGTTTTCAGTCAGTACTTGGCTGGCAGTTGGGGAGAGAGGTTGGTCTCTCCCCCCTTAGAAACTTTAGTATTACTTTAGCCCCCATTTTGTCCGTATGTATCCCGGGGAGATGTATTCTGCGCCAGTTATACGAAGACCTGAACTAAAGCATCTCCCCCCCCTTTCCCCCTTTCCCAGTAGGGTTTTATATTTTAGGTTCTGTCAACCAGGCACTCACGATCTGGCCGCCCCCGTGAGCCCATATGTGAACGCTCGCCGCCCGTATGGCTCTCGGGGTGAACTGCTTCTGACCCGGGGACCCTTATGCCTGAAAGGTGGTCCCCGGGTCCCTCCACTTTCACTATTTTCCGGGGTCTTCGGACGCCGGAAGGCCACTTTCTGGCTATTTTTTCGGGCCTAGTGCCCTCTGCTTTTTTATGTATCTGTACTTGGGAGGGTGTGGGCCTTTCGCCCCACCCTCTAGGGTATTTTTAGTGGATTTTCGTATTTTTCCCTAGTGGTTTGCGAGCAGTTGAACCTCGCAAACCACACATATCAAAAAGGCCTAAAGCCGTCGCTTTGTTCCCTGTTTTCTGCACTCTTCTAAAAAGGCCCCTTTTCGGCCCTATTTCTGGGTAAACATTTTCAAGTTTCCTCTTTCAAATCACTTTAAAACCGTCTTTTTTCACCCTTTTAACCCTCTCACTTTTCACTCCAAAACCCAATTTTAAACCCTAAAATTCACATAAACTTGGGTAGTTAGTTTTAAGGGAGGACCCTTGCCTACCCACCTTGAGGACGGGAATTTAGGCCACTCCCCGGGAGTAGGTCTTTCAGGTTAGGAACCCCTCTATTCCCCACAGCCGGCAACCAGAGTTGCCGCCCATGTTTTTGCACCGCATTCCAAAATTAGCTGTCGTTACAATGTCTTGTTTTAACTATTGCCTGCCTAAAATATGAGGTTTCCAAAAACACTCTAACAGGCAGAAATCTAACTTTTAAATGTTGTTTATCTTATTAATTATTAAGACTTTAACAGGGGAATACCGGCTCCCCTTTAACAAAAGCTGTCTTTAGTTGTTTTTGTAGTAATAATTGCTAAAACAGCAACTATTGTCCCCCATTGGCTTTTACACAAATAAAACGAAAACACACGGGTGATCACGTGGGAATGGCCATTCCTGGGCCATTCCCGAAATATAACGCACTCTCACGCATTTGTAATTATTAGTAGAAAGTATTCTGTTAGGTTAGTATTCTGGGAATTAGCCCCATTGTAGCACTGTTAGGGCTGTAATTTGTACTGTGCTGTATAAATGCAGCTCCTCACGTAAACTCCTCCAGTTGAGGTTGTGAGTGAAGCCATGTATGCGTGAGGTGTGAATGTTACGTAAATGTGTCTGAATAATTGTGTGAGTAACTGTGAATGTATGACTGAAATAGTATGTGTGAATTTGTGTAGGTACGATTGTATGCGTGTGTTTACCGTCTAGATGAGTGTGTGAAAGTGGCATGTTTGAGTTCGCATGAATGAGATTACGTTTGCTGTGTGAGTATAACTGTGTGCGTGGGACTGCTCATTTAAACCCCTCGCGGAGGTCTTGAGTGTAGTCCGTAGGGCAATAGTTAGTTAAGCTATAATATTAGGTAGTAATTAGGCATAATAATCAGAACACACATTGTAAGTAGTTAGGTTAAGCATAGGCTAAACTGTTAGTCCTGTGTCAGTAATTATAGTTAGTATTAGTAATTATAGTCAGTGTTAGTATTCGGATTTTTTCAATTTCAAAGAATTTTGATTTTGATGCAGGTTGTACCAAAATTGAATTCTGATGCGAGTTTTGATTTTTCAAATTTGCGTTCAAATTTTACATAGTTTAAACCAACCTAAGTTATAATCACAAGAGGCTGTTGTATGAGAACATAAAAATTTCAGGACTTGTATCGAGAACATAAAAATTTCAGGACTTGTATCGAGAACATAAAATTTTAATTTTTCACAAAAATGTCCATTGCTGCCGTAGAGATTTTTAATATTGTTTAAACTTCTTGGCTTTAATGAAATTATTGTATGCTAATCTTAATCTTTGAAGCTAATGCAAAAAATAATGATCTAACAGTCTCTCGAAACTCAAAAGGCTACATTAAAGCAATAAACCTATTCTACAAAATGCCTGCCAAGCAATCTTTCAAGCTAAACATCTCTTCTTTAGATTTTGCTAGTATTTCTGCCGTGAGCACTGCCATAATGAACAGCACAACAAATCTGAACATGAACAAATCTTTACTGCACATAATAATAGGTTCAACAGTACTCGAAAAGATGCATGGAAAAGTATGTTTCATTGTGCATATGAGACTAAGTGAAAGCTTTTAGCATATATTCTGCGGAATCAAAATACGATTCAAAATCGCATCAAAATTACTGATTCATGGACAAAAGTTTTGATTTCATTCAGTTCGATTTTGGCTTCTGAAAATTCAGTTAGATTTGATTTTTCAGCTAAAACACGTTTTTCGGACGTTCTTAGCAAAATATAGTAACTTTGAGTGAAAAATGCCGGCGAAACAGGAAAATTTGTGGAAATTTTAGTCGTAAAACCTATTTTCTTACCCCTTGTGGCCAATTTTCTTACCCCTTGTGGGAGCAATTTCGCGACCCCTTGTGGGCGACTTCGCCGAGGGGGGAATTTCCCCCCTTCCCCCCCTCGTCAACCTGTGATAGGTACCCTTGTAATCGTGCATTAATGTTAAGCAGCATCAACTTTCAAAATAGTCTAAATAATGTCACACTAAAGAAATTATCAAAATTTTTATAAATAATACAATTTTTGCACAGAAAACAGGATAAAACAAAAATTCTACCTGGAGGCAAAATTTCTTAACCGGCCGCAACTTAACTTAGTGGGACGCAAGGTTGACGCAAATCCACAAACGAAAAACCCTGGGATGTCGCCAAAATCCGGGGGTCGTGCAGGTTCTTCCAAGCGTGGCGTATCACAGGAAAGTAGCTAAGAACCAAGGAGTGGATGCATTTTTGCCCACGCCCATGCTTTATATCAATGCCAAAAATGAATCAAATCGAAAGATGTTTTGACAAAAGTTTAGTTGCCCCTACCGTAATGTAGTGATGTTTCAGTCGCTGAAACTGAAACTGAAACTATTTTGGAAAATGAACTAAAACTGAAACTGAAACTATCCTATTTCTAGAACTGAAACTGAAACTGAACCTGAAACTAAAACTAAGTAAGTCCATAGGATAACGTGGGGCGGGGGGAATGCGGGGGTGCATACCCCCAGACAGACAAAAACGGGCAGACCCTCCCTACACTTTTTCTGCTCTAATTTTGGCCAAATTTTGTGTAATTAATTACATTCTGACTGTGCCTTTTCACAATGTGATCTCATAGGTACTAATTTGATTGTCATAACAATTTCACACGTACATACATGTCCATAAAAATGATGACCAGAAATAGGTCAGTTGCATTATTCAATTAGCCGATTCATTTTATTGAGCAAAGCTCTGAAAATTAAGAAGTATGCCCTAGCGTTATTTGAATCTCAAATACTCCGCAAACGTTGTCATTGTCATGAAGCTCTATACCATTGTATCATCACCCAGAACAATGTAAATGTCTAATTGCATCGCATCAGATTGAGATAGGTAACAAGCACGCTTTAGCAGAGGACAAACTGCAGTTTCAGTTCATGAAGTTTCAAGTTTAAAATTAGTTAACCTGAATGAGTCCTCGTCTTATTTTGGCTAAGCAACGATCGTCCGTCAAATGAGGAACCTGCAAAACGTGCACAGGCGGTACAATGGTTAAGACATTGGTTTGCGAAGCTCTATGCCATTCCATCATAGCCCAGAACAATGTACATGTCTAATTGGATCGCATCAGATTGAGATTAGTAACAAGCGCGCATTAGCAGAGGACAAACTGCAGTTTCAGTCCATGAAGTTTCAAGTTTAAAATTAGTTAACCTGAATGAGTCCTCGTCTTATTTTGGCAAAGCAACGATTGTCAGTCAATTGAGGAAGCTGTAAAAAGTGTGCAGGCGGTACAGTGGTTAAGACATTGCTCTGCCGCCGCATTGAACGAAGATCTACTGACAGTTGGACACGGAAATTATAATTCGCTATTGACACAATTTACCTAGCGTTAAATGTGGTCCCTAGTGTTGGGATTGGCCGAAATTTTCATTGGTTGCCTTGGCTTGGCTTGGCTTGGCTTGGCTTGGCTTGGCTTGGTTTGACCACGAACAGACAATTGCCATTAGCCGGAAAGACCAATGGCCAATGGCCAAACGGTTGGAGTATACAGTGGACTGATGAGACGTTGGGCACTAGACAAATAAAATGTTAAGCACTTTGTTTGCATACCATTATTTAACAAATTTTATTGAAAAACAACGCTAACTTCCTATAAAATGAGTACGGACCTATCAAAAACTTAGAGATACTTTCCAATATCTTGTGTAGATTAAGTTGAAATCTGTACTATTGCATTTAATGTAATTTTTATAATCTAATATCTGCATAGCTCAACGGCGGAATACTAACCCTTGTATGTATTTATGTGTATATGTAACGCTCACCACTTTCTTTTCGACTAGCTAAATGCAGGCTAGCTGCCACAAATGCACTTGTTGGTCGGGAAGGTTGGATTGGGCTGGACGTCCCCACTTTATTGGGTAGTTCACCGATGCATATATGCATACCTGAACGGGAGGTCAAATTTCACTGACCCTTGTGGAAGCAAATTTGGGTACCCCTTGTGAGAGCGATTTTTCTTAAGCGTACTTTTAAAAGCGATTTTAAGCGTTTTTTGTCGTTTTTTAATGATGTTTTAGCTAAAACAACGTTTTCAGAACGTTTTTAATGAAAAATTCCGGCGCAGCCGGGAATTTTTTGGAAAATTTAGTCGTAAAACCTATTTTTTGGGTAATTTTTCACCCCTTGTGACCAATTTTCTTACCCCTTCTGGGAGCAATTTCGCGACCCCTTGTGGGCGACTTCGCCGACGGGGGAATTTCCCCCTTCCCCCCCCTCGTCTACCTGCGATAGGTACCCTTGTAACCGTGCATAATGTTAAGCAGCATCAACTTTCAAAATAGTCTAAATAATGTTACACTAAAGAAATTATCAAAATTTTTCTAAATAAAACAATTTTTTGCACAGAAAACACGATAAAACAAAAATTCTACCTGGACGCAAAATTTCTTAACCGGACGCACCTTAAACTTAGCGGGACTCAAGGTTGACGCATATCCGCAAAACCCTGGGATGTCGCCAAAATCCGGGGTTCGTGGAGGTTCTTCCAAGCGTGGCGAATCACAGGAAAGTAGCTAAGAACCAAGGAGTGTATGCATTTTTGCCCATGCCCATGCTTTATATCAATGCCAAAAATGAATCAAACAGAAAGATGTTTTGACAAAAGTTTAGTTGCCCCTACCTTAATGTAGCGATGTTTCAGTCGCCGAAACTGAAACTGAAACTATTTTGGAAAATGGACTAAAACTGAAACTGAAAATGAAACTAAAACTAGATAAGTCCATAGGATAACGTGGGGGCGGGGAGAATGGGGGGGTGCAGACCCCCCAGACAGACAAAACACGGGCAGAACCTCCCAGCGAAAAGGGAAAAAGGGCAGACCCTCTCGTCCAGAAGGGAAATAAGGGTAGCTCCCTCAGCGATTTCTTAAAAAAATAGGTAATTTTTTAGTCAAGTTTAGCGATTTTTTTCAAAAATTTCTTAAAAACCGCTAAAAATTGTCATTTTTTTACAAATTTTTGGTCAAAAACGTTAAAAATTCGCAATTTTTGCTAATTTTGGGGCAGACCCCCTTCAAATTTTGGAATTTTTTAGGGGTAGACTCCTCGCCGAGGTCTGGGTAGACCCCACCAGAATCGGACCCCGTGTTAATGTATGGATAACTCTGAAACAGTTTCAGTCCCAGCGTAATATCTAAAGTTTTTCTTCTAGCTGGAGCCATAACCGGTTTCAGTTCATGCTGGAACTAAAACTCCATTTCAGTCTCTGCGTGCAAGACCCTTTCCTTTGAGTCTCTGCGTGGTTAAGTTCTTTGTAAAATGTTGTTGCTAAGTTAAGCATGGGCACGAATAGTAAAACTAGTATTCGAATATTCGTCACTATTCGTTAGTACTATTTGAATAATTCGCGAATTATTTGCAGTATTCAAAATTCGCGAATAATTTTAATTATTCGAATAATTCGCGAATTATTCGAATATTTGAATTTCAAAACCGACAATTCCTAAGTCTTAATTCACATTAGCCTGCATCTTTAAATGCTGAAATTTTATTAATAAGCTCAAGAACTCCTTTGGGAGCGTATGGCATCAGCAAATTATCGTCACGGTTTTTATGGGTCAGCATGATGGAATGGTGTTGTGGAACACAATTTTGCTGGAAATGCTCCAACACTATGTGCTGGAGTCTCGAGAATACAACGTGACAGTTACAGTGCAATAAATATTTGGGCAACTAAAAACTGCCATAAATGAGACATTTCCATCATGTAAGTCGAGTGTGCATGCAGAGAAATTTTAGGACAAAACTATTAAAAATTCTTGCAAGTTTAGTACACACAACTAGTGTTGTCATCCGGGCCTGTTTCGGGCTCGGGCCCCGGGCGGGCCCGGGCCGGGCCTGGCCCGAGCCCGGCCCGGATCAAAATTTGATCGGAGCGGCCCGACCCGGGCCCGGCCCGGATTTGTTTCGGGCCCGGCCCAAAACAGGCCCGGATTTTTTCCCGGGCCGTTTCCGGGCCAAAGGAAAAATTGATATAAACGGACAGAAAAACACCATATTTTCCTGAGAATCCTTGAAACAAGAAGGTTTTCCACTTCAATTGAATTGAAAAGTATTAATATATTCATTACAGACTTTGGATAATAAATATCAAGTATTATTTAAAAACATAGTTGTTGGTTTGGCAGTTTTACTCCGTTAGAGCTCAATACCGTTCTCGAATTATACCTAAATCGGGTCCATTGAAATGCTTCCAATAATATGTGAGATTGCGGAGTGATGCATTACTACATTATGCCTATTCGTTTATTGAAAAGACGTTTATAAAAATTCAAAGGACAAACAGAGGAAGTTACTGCTAATAAATAAAGCGTTATTTTAGATTAACAGACAATGCAAAGTTAAAGCCGATACATTATTGTATATTATTTTTACATTTATTTCCTGTTACTTATGTTTATATCTTATATATATGTTTTTATCTGCTAAAAACTATATCAAAAATTGTTTTTACCAATTGTGACCATTCGGGTCAGTTTTGGGCCCGACATCCGGGCCGACCTCGGGCCTGTTTCGGGCTCAAAGTCCGGGCCGGGCCTCGGGCCTGTTTCGGGCCCGAAATCAGGGCCGGGCTCGGGCCGGGCCTGGCCCGGCCCGGATGATTAGAAACGGCCCGCCCCGGGCCCGGCCCGGATTTTTCGCTAACGTGACAACCATACACACAACATAATCTATTCATTATGGGTTCAGTCAAATTTTAATGCAGAAGTCAGGAAAAAGTTCGAAAATTCGTCTAAATATTGAATACTTACTTAGAAATTTACGAAAAATTCTAATATTCGCTCGAATAGTTCGAATATTCGTTCATCGAATTATTCGTTAACTATTCGCGAATAGCAAACTACTATTCGAATATTCGCGGTATTCGCAAATATCGAATTATTCGCGAATTATTCGATATTCGTGCCCATGCTTAGTTATTGCAGATTTTCCATAATAGTTTTCCTTGGGAAACAATTGAAGGAATGTGTTATGGTTTAGGCTCACGCATAGTATTACTTTTTGATCATTTACTGCTGCATAATAGATGTATACAACTAGGAAACTATTATATCGTTTTTAAAGCACAAGTTGTTGATGTGGTACCTCTACGTACGACGTCGCGAGCCCGGCCGGCCCACGAAAAAATCGGGCTGGTGAACAACACTAATCTAAGGCCCCAGAGGCTAAGCATCGAGTTGCAGCAAGCTTTGTGTCCTCAACAGCTTTACATTTTGGAAAGATGCTTTAGGTGCTTAAGCAAAAAACCAAGCTGGTTTAGGTACTTAGTTAATGAGAAAGTCGATGCAACAAGCAACTATAAAAATTTATTTCACAACGAATCTCTATTTTTGTCTTCACAAAAAATGATTGTTTTGTCAAGGGATTGCAAGTACAATATATTAGATAAAACTGTTTTACCCAGAACTGACATTAGAAGCTGATATTGTAAAATAAAACTGCAATTTTAAATTCCAAATATGCGGAAACTGAAAGTTATCTTTTCGGCGATGACTTCAACTGAAAAATCCGGACTAAAACTGAAACTATATATTCTAAGGCGTGGACTGGGCTGTTGCAGGTGCAGGGCGGTAGTGAATGGCCGGCAGAGCCGGGTTTACATGGGCCGGCAAAGCCGGGATTTCATTGGCCGACAGAGCCGGGTTTACATGGGCCGGCAAAGCCGGGATTTCATTGGCCGGCAGAGCCGGGTTTTCAACAGGAGAGCCAAGTAATTAGATTATCATATTCTTTATTGCAGTCCATCTGTCTTTAATATTGTCAGATTTTAAATCGTATTTTGCTGGTATGTCAGATTGTTGGTATATTGTTCTATAGAAACTGTTCTTAATAATTTTATGTGTATATTCTCTGCATTTTAGCATACTACTTGCTGTTCTAGTACACTTAATAAAGTCTTCGTATTTGGTGCATATACTACTGTACCTATTTGAGATTTTATAGTATTTTTCATTATAGTGGATGATATGTTTGAAGAAGCAGTTGGGAATTTATAAGTAGTAAAACGAAAGTCGTCTCTTTTGTCGCAAAGGCTTGTAATGAATCTTCCATTCTCAATGGTATATAATATGCAAGTCCAACACATTAGCTTCTGTATTGGTGTTATTGATTTTGTTTAATTCCAGTTCGTTTGGATACATGTCATCTTTAATTTCTTCAAAGTAGTCTTCATAATCTAGTACAGTTATATCATCTATTAGCCTAAATGATCTTCTAAGAAACTTGGTTGTCGCTTTATCCTTATTACGGTCAATATAATTAAATTCCATATTATGAAGAACGAGGTTATCTATAGATGGAGCAGCATTGCTATCCATAGGTATACCAATAGTTTGCTTAAAGATTCGATTGCCACAAGTAAAATACAAGTTGTTTAGAAGGAATTTGATGTGGTTTATCAGTATTTTGGCGGTAATTACATCATTAGTGTTCTTAGTGGTACCCCATCTAACACGTAACTTTACTTGGTGTCCGTTCAAAACGTCTAAAGTCAAAACGTCTAACGTTCATAACGTCTACCGACGAAACTTCTACTAACAAAACGTCTACATTTTCTAAATTTGTGTCACACGTTCAAAACGTCTAAAATCATTTTTAAAGAAAGCAAATCAGGTTTAATGTTATTGTGAAGTAAATGTATTTTAAAATCACATTAAATTAAACTCCACGCCTAGTTTATTGTTTCATTTCAAATTGTGCTTAGTTTTTAAATATTTCTGAGATGCCAGGGTGTGCAAATGACTTGAAATATTTAAAAAATTTACAATTTACAATTTGCATTTCACTTCTCAATTCTAGAAATTTTATAACTTATGCTTAAAATTAACAAATCATCAGCAATCAGTGAAGTCTGTTGCACCATCTTTACTTCAAATTCAACATTTGACAAGACCCTGCCACCCATACCCAAAGCGGCCTATTGGAAAACTCACCCAGACCTATACAAAATAAGTAAAAATAATCACCAAAATTGGGAATGTTTAGACATTTTGAACGTGTGACACGATTTTAGAAAAATTAGACGTTTTGTCAGTAGACGTTTCGTCGGTAGACGTTATGAACGTTAGACGTTTTGACTTTAGACATTTTGATAGGAACCCTTAACTTTATACATAGGGTATCTCATAGTTTTATTAATCAATTCTTCCAAATTGCTACATATTGTGTCATGTCGTAATATAAGGTAGTGAAGTCATAAGTATTTACAGTATTTGCAGAGTTTGTTTCGTTGATTTTTGTTATATTGGCCAAAAAAGCTTGGCTACTGCCAATAACCCAGTAGGGATTTTGTTTTAGAAATGTCTTTGATACCTTACCGTATCTAGATCTAGAAGGTTCCCTATCAAAATGTCTAAAGTCAAAACGTCTACGTTCATAACGTCTACCGACGAAACGTCTAGCAACGAAACGTCTACTGACAAAACGTCTAATTTTTCTAAAATTGTGTCACACGTTCAAAACGTCTAAACATTCCCAACTTTTGGTGATTATTTTCACTTATTTTGTATAGGTCTGGGTCAGTTTTCCTATAAGCCGCTTTGGGTATGGGTGGCAGGGTCTTGTCAAATCTTGAATTTGAAGTAAAAATGGTGCAACAGACCTCACTGATTGCTGATAATTTATTAATTTTAAGCATAAGTTCTAAAATTTCTAGAATTAAGAAGTAAAATGCAAATTAAATTTTTTAAATATTTCAAGTCATTTGCACACCCTGGCATTTCAGAAATATTTAAAAACTAAACACAATTTGAAATGAAACAATAAACTAGACGCGGAGTTGAATTTAATGATTTTAAAATACATTTACTACAAAATAACATTAAACCTGATTTGCTTTCTTTAAAAATAATTTTAGACGTTTTGAACGTGTGACACAAATTTAGAAAATGTAGACGTTTTGTCAGTAGACGTTTCGTCGGTAGACGTTATGAACGTTAGACGCTTTGACTTTAGACGCTTTGAACGGACACCATCTAGAAATAGTAATAAGTTTTAATGCGTTGTCTATTAACATTGATAATGGCTTAGTGAGTGCGTGTTTACTAGCAATGATAGTCCTAAATTTTATAGGGCTTTTATGAAATTTTGGTATTAAATAAATATGTGGGAGTTGTGTATGATTGTCTAGTTGAATGTTATGTTTTTGATAATATTGAGATATGATATTGTAGGTATCTAACTAATTTAAATTTGAATTTATATATGTATTGTAAACCCTCAAGTTAAGACGTAATTAAAATATAAAACTCTGAAAATCCTTTAAAAGATATAAATTTGTCATTGAATTAGAATTTAAGTGTACAAAAACTGTATTAGCTTTCCTTAAAGTCCATTTAGTCTGCGGGCACAGAATTTTACGGAGTCAGTCGTTGAGGTCATTGCCTTTGACCTACCCCGCTCAGTTCTCCATTGTCTCTGAGTTTTGACTAAGTGGGAAAAAGGCAATTAACGCATTGCAGGGGTTTCTGTCTCCGTAAGATGTACAACAGCCGTGGACTGAAACTAAACTGAATTTGGCGTCACCGACTGAAACTGAAACTGAAATAATTTTTATTATCGACTGAAACTGAAACTGAAACTAAAATAGGCTACTGAAACAACACTACCTTAATGGTAAACTGACGAGACAAGTAGTTCGGACTTAAACAAAATCACGAATTCTGCATACCTTCAGGTTTATCGGTTATTCTTGAGATATTAATCAAATCTCTACACAGGGAGGGGAAATTTCCCCTTAGATTAATTTTATTTTTATGTATATCCATGAAATACGGAGCTATACAGCATGACGGAGTATAGAGAATTTACAATATTTGTATTTTCTGCTCAAAGCAGCACATTTGCCACTAAAGACTGCAGCGGTTTGAAAGTTGGGCACAGTGTGAAAGCAGAATCTTGTTGTTTGCAAAACTTCAATAATCTTAATTAATGTTTGTTTACTATGTATCGAAGTAGTCTATTTACCTCGCCTCGCCACATAACCGAAAATTACGGCTCATGATCCTATTGGTGTCCGATTCCGATGGGATCAATTATTTGGGGAGCAATTCAGTAAGGTTTGTCCCGTGTGCTAGTAGCACATAGCATGCGGGACCTTTCATAGGCCGAATTAGCTTAGAAAGAAAAGCCTCAGCAATATCTATTATAACATCTAGCCATTCTATCACAATCAACGTTACAGCTAGACTCTAGACTCATGCTGGTTCAGTGATAGCATGTCCACCAACACTGTACGTGGTATAGCCCAGTCGTCTAGTACCGACTGCTTCAAATTGCTGTATTCAGAACTAGATCATAACCGGAATAAAACCGTAAATATTTAGTAAGGAATACTAAGTAATGACTATAGTAAGAACTTGAATAGTAAGGAATGAATGAATGGGTGTGAGACCAAACAAAGCTAGCTGTGTATGATTTCGGCTTTTGTATACGTAACATATACATTAATTTTACATTTCTGGAATCATTCAGTGTGTTAAATATCAGTCATTCACGTGAACACCGAAAGGTTAAAATTAGCATAATGAACTACTCGCTGTCCGGGGATGTAGCTGAGTAGCAGAGTTCTCGTCTTCAGGTCAGCCATCTGGGGCTCGATCACCGCCCTTGACACTTTCCTTCTGTTCATCAATCCTAGTTTCAAACTTTTCACATTTGACGACCGAGCAGTGTTCTTATCGCTTTGAGGAGATGAAGTGGTTTGAGATGCCTTTTACAAGCCAGACACAGTGTACGTAGTAACCTCAGTGAAAGTTAACATCGATGCTAAGATTAAGGTGGTATTCTTACCCCAAATCTGCTCGATGTTGCGTGTATACCCCAAATTTGCTCGACGTTGTGCGTGTGCTTTGTGTGTAGGACGTGCGTGTGTGTGGGTTGGGTGTGTGTAGTTTGTCGGTGCGTACTGCGTGTGTATACGCGTGCGTGTGAGACATAGGAAAGAAATAAATATGTTGTAGGATGCAGACCAATCAACCATGTTTTACTATCTGACCAACTCAATTCTGGCAGACTGCTATTTATTGCAAGAGTTTGCCTAAGCTCGGGATTTTGCATGAAACTTGGGCGACTGCAATCCCTATAATCTGTGGGCAGTTCGCAATCGGTTGCACATTTGGCAGTGTCATCAACACTCTACATTAACAAACAGAAAGCATATAGTTGCAACTCAAAAGAAGGTACTCTACGAACAAATTTCACTGCCAATGAGAATATCTGAGTATCTGTTTTTGAATTTTGTGTATTGGAATATCCTAAGAAGTTTTACAAAAAGCTTAGTTATTTAAAATTTGAAAATTACCCAGTTATTCTCAAAATTAATTTAATAGGTTCAATCAAACAGAGCACAAAATGCGACAGCGTGGAAGCCAAGTCAGAAGAAAACCATCACCGTGTAACAAAAGAAGGCACAACAATAAACAGTTCCCCTAAAATGTAAAAAATTAAACAAAAATTAAAAAAACTACTCCCTTGAAATGTGAAAACAGAAGTACGAAAACAATTTAGAACTATTAACTAATACTTTTCTACATCTATACTAATAAAAGCTGAAAGTTAAAGTGTTAAGACGGTTCAATGCTCAAATGGATTTACCCGTCGTATGCAGCAGTTTAAATTTATTTCGACAGTCTGCGGCAGATACCTGTTTGTACATTAAACATCTGTACTTTCTACCAAACATTCTAGGTAATTCTTAAATACCTATCATCTTGCCGAATCATCGTGAGCATTTACTACTGAAACATTAGTTGATGGTTCTGAAACTTTAATAGGATGAATAATTTGCATTTTAAATAATCTTAATTACCATCACAGTTGGAACGATACGTTCCAATTTCTTGCTCTGCTTCTACTTCTTCTTTTTCCGGTTCTTCGATCACCCTTTCGATTATCGATGGATCCATATTTAGAGCACAGTGATAGGATTGAGCTTTCTTCTGCATCTCCGATAAGCCTTCTGCGTGATCATCAAGGCACTGCTGAGATAGGGACCTTTCCAAGGGTATAATACAGTCTTGTGTTGGACTACCAACGGAACTGTACTGAAAGACATCGCTCGGCTCAGAGAACTAAAAACGGTATAGAAAGAAGTTTCTTCTAGGAGCATTTAATAATAAATGTGTACATATGGTTTCAAAAAATTAGGTGGTCAGTTTTCCTAGTTATTCGGCTGGCCGGCGAGCAAAAGTCGTCGGCCGGCGGCCGGCCGGCGGTGGGCCGGCCTCAAGCACTACTACCACCCCTGCCAGGCTCGGGCCCGGGCTCTGTCCGGAAAATTTCTTAACGGCACAACTCTAAGAACAGTACATCATTTATTAAAACTGGTTTCTTTTAATTTTATCTAAGTTAGGTAATTGCAAAATCAGAAAAAATTGAGTAGAGACCCTTGGTGAACTACTCCCGTAAAGAATTGATAATCATTGCCTGTCTTCCCAGTTGCTTTGCCCGAACTGACATAAAAAGATTTTAAAAAATCAATTCTAACTCCTTTTGTCACTCATTTTCACTCGTCAAATCTTATGACCGATTGACTATATACATTAAAATGCTCACTTTGATATTAGGACGGGATATTGGAGACAAAAGATTTGGCGAACTGGTTAAATGATCCTCTTTTGATTTCTTCCTTTTAATACTGAAAACATCATGAGATCTTCTTCGACTGAGCGATCCGAGACCCCGAAATTTGGGACGCTTTCGATGCGAGTGTTTGTGCGACTCCAATTTTTGAGCAAAACTATTTCGAGGTGTGGCCAGTTTTAGACCCATGCCAATGGTTTCTCTGAGATTAATGCTTTGCACTGACATGAGGCTTCCGTGCTCTCTTGCTCTTTCCAAAGCTTCGCGTCTTTTTAGAGCCTTCTCCCGGCGCATTTGGTTCTTATAGAACTCAGCAAAATTGTTCACAATTATGGGAATCGGTAGAGCAATCACCAGAACACCACAAACACAACACATACTACCGACCAGTTTCCCAACTACAGTTCTGGGATAAATATCGCCATAACCAACCGTTGTCATGGTGATGCTGAAATATGGCAAAGAACACAAGAAACTACTGGTTTGAAAACTAACTCTATACCAAACACATACTGAAACAATAGAAAAAGATACCGAGCTCTTCAGGTGAGCGATGTTCTGGTGATAGTCAAGTTTGCACTTGACAATGGATAGCTATACAAGCATATGAAATTACAAATTCGGATTGAATCAGTGCTGACTTGCATGTAGTAAAGGCCAGTTCACACTAGGCAACTTTGGAGCAACTTGGTTGCTGCAACGTGGTTGCTTCAACCAAGTTGCTCCAAAGTTGCCCAATGTGAATGTAGTGGCAACTGAGAAAAAAGTTGCCGCAACCAAGTTGCCGCAATCGCGCTTGGGGCGATTTCTAGCGGCAACTAGCAAGTTGATTGGTTAATTCAAACTATAAAAACAGGCGCGCTAAAATTTCCGCATTTGATAGGCTGTTGCTGCAACTAGTTGAGCCAACTGTTTGGGCAAGTTGCTGCAACTTTTTCGAATGGCAACTGAAGTTGCGGCAACGAAGTTGCTCCAAAGTTGCCTAGTGTGAACTGGCCTTTAAGGTGAAGATTGGGTGGGTGAAGCCACGCTCTTAAGACTATACATTATATATCTACATATTATTGCAAATAAAGTTAGAATTTTATGACATCCAAATAAATATTTAATTTTGATGTAGTTGTGGCTGGAAATGTTGTTGCTTATTCCAACGCCGGCTAGTCGACGTTTATATATTTAGTCCTTTCAATCCAACTTTACTTGCAACAATTTCAGATTTCACATTCATACCTTGCCCACCAAAACGAAGCCGGTATGCTGGTGAAGTTTGTCTCTGGCTCGTCCTTTTCAGCAAAATAGGCCAAACTAGAAAACATCATAATTCCAATGGCCAGAAATAACATTAGAAGTCCCAGCTCTCTGTAGCTATTTCTCAGGGTAAAGCCAAGTGACTGTAGGCCTGTCGAATGGCGAGCCAATTTCAAAATCCGTAAAACACGCATAATTCGAAACACATTTATGACACGACGGACGTCCTGAAATTCACCTTTACCCTGCGGAGTTTCCAGTAAAAACAATGAAATATAAAATGGTAGCACCGCCAAAAGATCTATCACATTAAGAGGGGCTTTAACAAATCGCCATTTACTAGGAGCTGCCCAAAATCGAGATCCGTACTCTAAGGTAAACCAGGCAATGCAGCAGGTTTCAACGTAGTTGAGATACTCATTCTCTATATGTTGTCCCGTTTCGTTGTTCATTTTAACGATTCCTGGAATCGTGTTCAGTGTCAGGGCAAAACAGGACACCAAAATAAATCCTACTGAGATCCATGCTAGTATCTAAAGAACAAAATTTAGCCAACATTAGCATGGACTGATACGAAATAAACATCAAAGGGCCTATTTCTTTAAAGATTAAAATGGTCGGATTAAACGGATGCCGGATTAAATCAGCCGGATTAAAATTTTAATTGTTATTTCATTGGATTAAAACAAGAGTACATAATATATATATGTATTATGTACTCTTGATTAAACTAATTAAACGGATTAAAATTAAATCGTTTAATCCGGCCATTTTTCATCCGTGGATTAAACGAGTTGATTTTAATCCATTTATATCGCCATTAAAGAAAGCGATTAAAAATTTTAATCCGCCAACTTTTAATCCGTTTAATCTGCCTAACTGCACGAGGATAAAAAATTAGTTGAAATGCAGGCGATAGATTAAACGGATTAAAATTAGTCTTTAAAGAAACAGCGAATAAGCAGGTCGGGCTAAAATTAACTCGTTGATTTTTTAATCCGAAGTGTGAATCAAGGAACAGGATTAGATTAAAATTTTAATCCTATGTGCATTAAAGAAACAGGGTTAAATTTAATCCGTTTAACTCATTTAACTAGCTGGATTAAAGTTTAATACGTTTAATCCGAGGTGCTGTTTCTTTGATGCGGATTAATTTTAATCTAATCCGTTTAATCTTTGAAGAAATAGGGCCAAAGAAAAGGTAGACTAATATGTCTAGCTAAACATCTGACAACCGTTAAACACTGCAGTTTGTATTAATAATATTGTTTACTGTGTAATGATTGCATCGTTGTCATGTTAGTTTCTTTAGCTTTTCCTTCCTTAAACGATTTCCACCACTTACCCTACCGGCTTTAGACGTCTGTGGTCTCTCCCAGATGTCCCACAGATTTCGTCTCCACTCTACACAAAGTCCACTTCCAAAGGAAAGTTCCGTTTCTCTCTGTTTCAACATTTCAATTTCTTTTCGCATTTCCTCCTGCACCGCCTCCTTTCTTTGATGATATCGATGCTGGCAACAGGGTTCCATGTAGAGTTCGTCGATCCCCCAATACTGCAAGTCCTCATGAAAGGCTAAAACACAAATATCGTCCACCAAATGCAGTTTTCCGGTACGGAAAAAGTTTAATATTGACCCAAACGATCTAGGATGGCGGTCAAAGAAATAAGTATTGGTTTCCAGACTGAAATCGTCACAAACTTCCGCAATCGCCTCAACGGTGAAGGCCTGCTTCAGTTTTCCAAGTCGACTTCTGGGCAGTCGTCCCAGAGTGCACCACATAACCTCATGCTTCTCACCACCCACATTAAGTATCACTCGTTTAGACTTCGATTTGATTTGTTTAACAGTGGCAGGAGTATAGTAGATGGAGCCATCAAACTGCGCCACAGCGCCTCCGTCGTCCGGCGACAACAGATCTGAACGATTTGGCGTATAGGGTAGATCGCTGGCAACGGTACTGGAGTCTAAACTGTCGTTGGAGCCAGAGTCAGTTGTAGGTAGATTGGACGGAACCTCCACATAGATGTCATCTGCAGCAGAATAAGTGCGCCGTCTTGGTCTAAGTAGGGATAAAAAGGACCTTCTAGGACCCTGGGCTCCATGGATGCTCAGTGATGGCAAGTGAGACTTTGTGTTTGGCGTCGACGTTGTCCGGGTAACGTGATTGGAAGGCATAACACTAAGAAAGTATCATAGTAAATCGTGCTGAAAAATAATAAAGATCAAAGATTCGATGTCAATCGGACACACACACATTCGCAAATACACATCTAATTGCAGACGATGTCGTAGGTGTTTACTACTCTGCTAGGCCCGTTGAAGTGACCAGTACCAGTACCAGACTGACCAGTTTAGTCTACATCACAGCTAAATTTCTATAATATATATATTTCTTTTGCAGTGTAAACTGCAGCAGAACAGCAGGCACGCACACCTATCTTTTGGACAAAAATTAGGGGACTTTTTAGTTTTGTCCAGAGGATCTAATTTTCCTGGCCGTCCTGAATGTACTGCATGCTTATTAGTCATGAGTGAGACTAGTGGCATTGACATTTAGCTCATACTGAAAATACAATAACCAAAATTTACTTAAATAAACGCAGCTATGCTTTGAAAGAAGCGGAAAAGACGGTACATTATTTGGTCGGGATCGACGGCTTGGAGCTAAAAACTTGATTCGTAGTTGATATTCGTTACTAAATGTTGACACATTATTTCTATGGTTCCTACGTCAGCTTAATTTCGCTGCACTATAAGGCCCTACTTTATGCGTTGCAGCATAAATAAAACCAACGTGCAAACAGGACTCACTAACTATCATAAAGTAAACGCTTCCATAAGATGGCGTGGTATCTAGACCAAACAGCTGCTATTGCGCTTTGCAGATTACGCAATGGGCTTGAAGACAACTTAATTTTTTGCAGGCAATTGCAAAATACATTAATCAATATGTAACATTTTAGGGATGTTAGTTGCAACTTCGAGTCAAAATAAGTTAATTAGTTACCACTTGTCTTCTACATGAACATTTAAATGGTATTCTCAGCTATCCTAAAACGTGTAGTTTCATAAGGATATCTTAACCCTTAAAGTGTTTTCGTCTTGCAACGGCCGAGTCTGATAGCTCTACACTTTTTGTTGCTTTAGCTTGAAGCAAATATATAAGACAGGGCAGTCTAAAATGGGACCAATGGGAGAATTGTTTGGTGTCTATTTTCGGGTCTTTCCCATTATCCCCCCCGATAGCTCTGATGAAGTACCGAAGAAGCACAATTTGACTGATTGAGTTGAAATTTGGTGGAGGTAGGTTTTCGGACCTGCTGATTTCAAAAATGCAAAAATTTTAAAATTTTTAAAAAATTTTAAAAATTTAAAAATTTTAGTTTGGTAAGGGGGGACCAAGGGGAACCGAAAAATTTTTTGAAAAAATTTTGCTGAAAACTTTCGTACAGGGGTTTTCTGGGGTGCCGGTCACGAATCTGAAATCAGTTTTTCGATTCCGCTTTTCGTTAGCTTAACATTAGCTAAAGTTTTAAGCTTACGATGTAAGCTTATCCTGATCTAACCAAAAGCTGAATCGAAAAACCTATTTCAGATTCGTGATCAGCATCCCAGAAAACCCCTGTACGAAAGTTTTCAGCAAAATGCTTTTCAAAAAATTTTTCGGTTCCCCTTGGTCCCTGACTCCCTCCTTACCAAACTAAAATTTTTAAATTTTTAAAAATTTTTTAAAATTTTAAAATTTTTGCATTTTTGAAATCAGCAGGTCCGAAAACCTACCTCCACCAAATTTCAACTCAATCAGTCAAATTGTGCTTCTTCGGTACTTCATCAGAGCTATGGGGGGATAATGGGAAAGACCCCTATTTTGAGCGCATTTCAGTGCAATCAGGCCACCCAAAAAGTTGGGAGTCCCCAAAGCTGGACAATGTCTAAATTCCAGCAACACAGTCATTGCTGAAAATGAGTGAATGTATTTGTTGCTGCAAGTTGTAATGTTGTAGCAATTGAGAGCTAAATGAATCTGCAGGATAACTAAGATGGTTCAGTATCATCACCAATGGTTTTTTGAAGAGGAAGCTGAAGTGGCTTGAATTAAATACCTTAATTTGTTATCAAATTTATGCAATTTTGGTACAGGTCTCATCAGTTTAGCCATTTTAAAAATATTCTTGAAAAGTTAGTCAAGACACTGAAAAATGAACAAATGCTCATTGCTTTGCCAAGAGTCATATAACATCATGTCTCATACACAGGGCAAGAAATCACCATTTGGCCCTACGAACTAGAATGAAAGTGTACATGGACTAATTGGGTGACTGAGGATTTTTCTGGGAAGAGGAGAACAAATGGTGCATTTTGAGTGTATATTATTTTCCTCCTGAGTGTACATTATTATTCCTGCTGCGCCTCAGCGCAGCAGGTAGTTTAAATTTGCTCAGAAGCGGTTCTTCTGTGGAGTCTACTCGCTAAAGATGCATTTTAGCATCAATGCGTGTGAATACTGCTTTAAGATAGAAGTTACATGATTTGTGTGTGAACTTTTCTTTTGAAAGACTTCCATTTCTAATCTATGTAATTGCGCATGTGTTAGACATGGGTCCTTGCAAGTTGCAGCTTCAAAACCGGTAATTCTTGTCTAATTCTTCATTCTTTACTAATGATTGAATTTCTTCGTTAGCAAAGAGTGTGTGAAGCAAATGCAGCCAGCGACAGCCACAGGAATGTGGTAAAGAGACGGTTATTGCAGTAAGTTTCTTTTTCCAGATTCAGAAACTATTGAAAACTAATTCGAAAAGTATAAATTTGAACGATGTTTTGCACAAATTTTTGCAGTAATCAAAAGACACTCAGCTATTAACATAGTAGGCTGCGCAGCAGGTTTACAATTTCAGAAAATGTGTAATGAAATTGGTTAAATAAAAAATCAGATTTTGAAGGATTGATCCAAAAAGAAGGATTTGCTCAATGGTCACTCGAAAACGCCAAGGAAGACCTCAGAAAACGGGCTAAGTTAAAAGATTCCATGATCGTGGTTATATGAATGAACGTCCAAGCTGTGTCAGTATTTGTGTGTAATTAAGAACAGGGTTGCCAATCTCTGAAATCTAACTAATTCCCAGGGAAAACGAAAGGGAAGATTAGTTAACACCTACAGTATAAGGTCAGAGTATCATTAATACAAGAAGAATAACATCATAAGTTAATAAACACGTTAGTCAGTTAAGTGGTCTGCAGGGAAATTCCTTAGTATCATCTCCTTGTGAAAAGCGGGCGCCTTTTTACTTGGATTTTGTTATCCCTGAATAGATAATAATCACAAGCGCTCGCACCCTAATGAAGAGCTGGTGCCTCTTCGCTAGGATCCAATCTTAGGCCTCTTACATGTACCGACCACCCAAAAAACTCGAAGAAAAGGCCCTAACATTATCCACAAAAACGTGTAATTCCTCTTTGTTTGCAAACAATTATCTCAATGTTACTGTCAAATTTAATCATGTGAAGATGGTTCGTTGGTATACGGTAGTTACTATGTAGGATTAGCCCTAAATAGCAAGTAACCTGCAGTTACAAATGCATAGGTAACTGTGTTTAGACGTAGATAGTCATGTCCAACATTATTTGACACTAATTTTCATTTTTAACAATCAGTTGAGGTTAAATTAGTTTTAGTATGAGTTAAACATGTTAATTAGGGTTAATTAGTATTAATTAGGTAATAGTTACGTAATGATCGAAATTTTATGTGGAAACACAACATAGGCTTAATCGAAAGGCAATTCGACGCTGATTCCAAAAATGTAAATTTTATTTCTCAACTCCCAATATTAAGAAAGTTATGGTCAAAAATGTTTTAGTAAAGTGTTTGTCATTTCGTAATTTTAGTATTTCAAAAGTTAGGTGTAACTTAACTAAGACTTACGTAACCTTTATGTCAAGTCCAGTCACGCCGTCTGGAAGGCTGTCCTCACATGAACTTTGGACTGGCCTTTAGTCCAGCAGGAGAATTGCCTCTCGAAAGGAGAGTTAGTACACACCTTTTCTACATCCTATTGGTTCGAAGGGGGCCTAGTGGCCTCAAAAATAAATTAAATTGAAAGAAAAGAAACCAAATCTAGGTAGTTAAGTACGTAGAACTCAACAATATAATTTTTAGTTAGCTAGAATTTACGTAAAAATATCTATGTGCATATTTTTTCATCTTTTTTCCATTTTATTCTCTTCTCGGCCTTCGTCTTCCTGCTCTCGACTTGTTGGGAACAAGGAGTTTCCAGTAGCAGGGAACAATTGTTGCCGAAGACAAATGACCGGCACGCTTTGTTCTCGGCCAAGAGTCCAAGCGAGACTCACGAGTGAGGGGCCGAAAACAAAGGAATATTAAAACAATTTTAACATTAATAAACCAATTTTCCGATTCCATTTAAATTATTGACATTTCTCTTGTGTTACATAGGCCCAAGTTGGCCAAAACTCCACAATTTTCCGTTAATTTTTGAGTAAGTTAAGACCACAATTCCATCACCTATCCCTTTGGTTGCGTTTACGTGTAAACCCAAAACTTTTATAAAATTCACCCAAGTTTCGACCCCGAAATCCATCAAAAAGGGACCAGTTGGGGGCTATATTTCCCCAACCTCATTAATCTGACCCCTCACCTGGTCTCCGGGCCGAAACGAGCCCGGACCTTACATGCAAAAGATAGGAAACTTCTAGAAACTTCTAGAAGTTTCCCCCAAAATTTAAAGAAAGCCGCTTTTATTACCGGCTGTCAACGAGCTGTCCCTTGGCCGCCGATTTTCAAATTCTAGTCAGTGTTCGTTTAGGTACGGCCGAAAGCGGCCGCTAAAATGTCCCTCTCTCCCCCGAGTACTGCTTCTCGTGTCACTGGTGTGACATGGGAATATAGCAGTACACACCCCAACCACAGAAAAATCTAGGGATCTCTCTGGCCCTTGGGCCAGAGAGGAAAGCTGAGATTAAACCCGAACACTAACAACTTGAGCGGCCATATGGACCTCCTATGTCCGGCCTTATTCTACTGCATAGGACAAAAATCTAGGGTTGTATTGTGGCCCCTTTGGCCAATTTTTATGTATGTTTGTGTTTTTGGCCGATTGGCCCTTTATATTTTCTAAGGCCAGGAGGCCAGTGTTTTCACAGTTTTGGGCCCAGAGCCCCAGTCTTCAGTATTCGCAATATTATAGCCAATTTTATGTTTTCCAGCATGGTGGGCCTTCGGGCTACGTTTCTGTTCCGTAGCATGTCGGGCTTTCGAGCCGATTTAATTCCCATTACACCTTTATTTCGCTATTATTTTATGATTTCTAAACAAAGGATAAAAACATGCCTCTTTCGCGTTTCTGTTGTACATTTCATCTTTCTAGTCAAACCAGAAACTACTCCTTTCACAACAAAATTCCCCTTTTTTTCTTTCCACCTTTTAGTTGTCACTTTTGGGGTTTCTTTTGTAGATTTAACGGGACTTTGAGTGGGACCCAACCCTCTAAGTCTGAGCTAGAGAGCCCCTTAATTACGGCTCTGAAATGTATATGTTAGTTAGCAGAAACGTTCTCCCCACAGCCGGCAACTAGGAGTTGCCGGCCAGGATTTTTACGGAAGGCACTGCGGTAGTGTAAAACAACAGTTCTGTATTGTGTCTTAATTTCAGCGTTAGGTCGGTTTCAAAATTGATAGGTATTAAAACCGTATAGGTCGTTTTAAAACTGATCTTAAAACATTGAGTTTACATCAATTTCAGTTAATTAATTATTAAGCAGTTTTGGGAGGAATGGCCGGCTTCCTCAGCTTTCTGTAGTTTTCAGTTAATGATGTATTTAGTCTAATTTAATTCTGTTGCTAGTAATAATTGCCGAGCAATTATTACTCACTGGCTTTCTCCAAAGTTTCATCAAAGTTTCAAACTTCAACTCTTACAAAATTCCTTTTATAAAGCAATTCTGCAGAATTGCAACAGCCCAAACCCGAGCGCAGCAAAGTTTAAAGTTTATAGCCAAATATGCACATAGAACTAAGGTTTAATTAATTAATTTGTATTGTTGATAGCTAGATATGTGTTGAAACAAATGTGTTGCTAGGGTGTGAATGCATTCCTAAATTTACGTAAGGCGGTTATTCGGGTAAACCCCTCATGGAGCGTGAGGTTCCGAATTTAACCAAGTTTCAGAAATGCATGATTTGAATGAATCTTGAATGTTTGTTCCATATGCTGTTTCGAGTGTTGGACGAATGAATGTTTCGATTAACTGAGCGGCAACTCACGGAAACTCCCCTTGTACGATAGGGGTTGTGAGGATTGCCACATCAGTATAAACGTTACTAAGAAACTGCCCAATTAATGATCTTCAGCTTCAAAGATGCTGACGGTACGGATTGTCCCAAAACTCAACGGTACGTCGATTCCCATCGGATGCATGGGATTTGTACGTCCGGACCCATAATAGAATTCCCGTTTTAGGTAGGAAATAGTGTGACTGTGAATAAGTGTCTGTATGTCAGTTTGCCGAGTAATGATCGAGAGAGGGCGTGCCAGTGTGAGCGAGTATTCACTGTCGTGTCGTGTTCTGTGTAAATCAAGTAGTTAGCTTAATTCAGAGTCACGGGGACTCCCAGAATAGGCTCTAACTACTCAGTAGTCCTCGATTCGTCCGCGTAGGTAGTCCTGTGATCAAGGAGCGGACGAATCGCAAAGAAGGACTGCGCGCTGATTTGCTTTGTAACTAGCTATACATAAGCAGCATACTAAATACCTGAAAATATACAAATAACAGTTGGATAGAACAATACTGTCAATCAGCAGATAAACTTTCGAAAGCTCCGTGAACCATCTTCTAATGAATTTCAGAAAAGTGGTAATTTTAAGAAAACAAACGTCTTGTGTTTAATGGCAATTTTGTACAGGAAACGGGCGCTTTCCTGCTCATCAAATGTCTAAAGCTCCCATTTCACGTTTAATTAATATAAACCAAATATCTACGGAAGAACCATGCTGTACTAGCGATTTTCTGCACTGTGTAGCAGAAAATCGCCTAGAAATCGATATTTGGTTAAAATCCGTTTGTGTTAAAGCAAAAACGTACAACTAAGTCCGTCTTAATCGAAAATTGGCCAAAAATTACGCTGTTTTTGGTTGTTCTGGCCAAATATCACTCAAAACTTGCGAAGTTTCAACTTTATCTCAGGAAGCCATCCAAAGTGAGTAATAGTTGCTGGGTTTGATTCCCGCACTTGTGTCCTGTTCTAATGGGTTTTAACCCATTTGATTCAGGTTCGCCGAGGCCAAGTCCTGCCGAATTCCTGTTTTCGTGAAGTCTGATACAGTGGAGCTTAATTTGAGATTGTTCGAAGTCTGTAGAGCCGATGATCTCTAGTAACCCGTGCTAATCTGAAGGATAGATAATTTGGACCCCTGATTGTTTGATTGACTGATTGATTTGATCCTCGCAGACGCAGTTCAGTACTTGGAAGGTACATTGAAATTGGAACTTTGTGATAGAACAGTTAAGGCAGAGACACAGTTGACCCGAACCTGATCATTTGGCCGGTTTAACCTACAGTTGCGAACTCGTTCAGAAAAGCTAATCAGAACCCTATTTGAATCGTTTCTACCTTTGATCTTTCACAGAAATTCCATTAAAATGTCTCAAACCGTTGTCACTGTCTCTATTTCCTTGGAGGCCTCTGCCTCCATCCTGTCTCTGGCTTAAGGCCTGCCTAAGAGAAGATATAGCTGATCTAAAGAAGAGAACCTATTAAACTATTATTTTAATTTTTATTAACTATACTTCGGGCATCTCCTGGTATCTCCCCGCCTAGACCGACCCCTGTGTTTGTACTCTCCACCGTCCAATAGCCGCCTTAGATCTGTGGGATTCCTTGAGAGTCTTTAATACCAGATCTAAGCCCGCTCACCCCTTCCCGGAACAGAAGTGTTATATCGTTAACCTTAATTAATTATCAGTTAACTGTTTATTAGTTTGATTTTGTGAGTAGACGGATAAGGAAGCTAATTTTACATACACAACTCATGCGTACACACTGTACCTGACAGTACCCTGTAACCAATACCTGAAGAAGAGGGACCCAAAGTTAGGCTAGAGTGAAGTTATAGTCCCTGTTAGTTATAGTAAGAGAAGAAGGAAGAAAGAAAGAACCAGTAGTCGAAATACTAGTAATTAATCTTCCCCTACCATCGGTCAATTTAAAGTATTAATCTATCAAAAGAGTTGGCAACCCTGGTATTTTGTGCTCTAGTTATATATTGTTAATAATTGTAGTGAATATTCAGTGCTCAGTGACCCCCTGTTTGTTAATTTCACTGTCATTACTGTTGCTAATCTTAAGGCCTATCTAACCCTGCTGTCGGTTAATAAATCACTGTGTACTCATCCAGACTTAGTTTGGAACGGCCTTGCTGAGTCAGATCCTGCCGAGATCTTATTGCTGAACTAGATCCTGTCGAGATCTTGCTGCTGATCAGATCCTGTTGTGATCTTGCTGCTGAAGACGATCCTGTTGCGATCACACTGTTGGATTGAATCCTGCTGCGATCAACCTAACGACCCCTACCTAAACGAACTCACGACTACACCCCTATCAGGTTGGCTGTAGAGATCCCCGATTTTGGCAAACCACCTTTCGGGAATCTGGTACCTAAGTTTGTTTATTTGGGCAAACGCGCTGACCTTCCGTGTAACTGAACCAACCAGCTTCATACGACCCCATTTCTTGAAAGCGAAACAGATTAAGCCAATTTCTCATTTAATCCAACTCAGTTCATTACAAATGTTAGTCCGGCGAAAGCTCAATTATTTGCATAAAGTATTGCTTGTTTTGAGTGTATGTTGTGAACGGCTACAATCTACTTACACAAATAGACATTTAGAGCTACGTTTGTTTGAGTAAAATTTGGAAGTTAAAATTTGGAACGAATCACCCAGTAATCGAACCTAGAATAGAAAACATGTTCAAGCGGCATCTTCTTCATATTATGAAACTCATCACAAATGCAAATCAGAATGCTTTTCCTGCATGCCATGCCACCCTACCAAATTTATTGTAGGCGTAAAAAGAAATAATGTTGTTGCAGATGCTGACTGAATAGAATGCTTTCTATGCTGTCTTTGAATCAACAGTATTACCATTTGATAAGCGATGGTATCATTTGAACCGAACTTAGTGCAGCAAATGTTCAAGAGTGTATAGGTAACGAGGAACTTTACAAGAGAAGAGTTATAAATATGAAACAAACAACTTTGCTTCCGATAAAGGGTAATACATCATCAAAAATGAAGGCGTAATTTTCAAAGATTGTTAAAAACAATGACATAATATTTAGTCGTGAAATGTTTTTACAAGTGCTTCAGTGGAAATTCGGTCTATGAAATATTACCTGTTGAATTCTTTATGACAAGAAGCTTATTCAACAGAGCACAGCATATCAGAAAAGAAAAGTTAGTCAGTGCTCCTTGGCTCAAACGCCAATAAGTTTCCCTACTGAGGCTTCTGAAGAGTAGAACCTCGGAAGGTAAAGTTCTTTCAAGTAGCTATAGCATAAAATCTCTAAGAACTCTAGTTTGGAAATCAAGACAGATAGGCAACATTAAGTTCTTCATCTCACTAATTCCATGCCAGAACTAAGGAGCCAAAATTTTAAGACTTTGATATAAACATACTTTCTCGGTCTTAGATGGTGTACAACTTTCTATCTTACTTATATATTCCTTGATGGATTATATAATTTCCGGTTTAGATCCTGTACATAAACATTGGAATCGTGGGCATAAATTCATTGCAACCTAGAGTTAATAATAGGATGAGTAAGACACTCAGCGCGTCCTAATGTATGAAACTTGCAATATACTGCTATAAGGCTTCTCAGCGTGTCAACGTACAAAGCTAACGCTGACAGTTTTCAAAAATGGAAGTTTTCGGCAAATTATATCTTATAACGTGAGCTAGGAAAATCGTTATGTTTCATCATCATCATCACCATTACCAGGAGCATACATGAGCTGGGGGGTTGGGCGAGGACACCCCCCCCAAACCTGGAGCTCATCCCCCAGAGGGATCCCTCACCCCCCAGAATCTGGATTTTTCCGGTTTTTTTGGCAAAAAAACGGTAAAATCCGGTTTTCCGGGGCCGACGGATCACTTCCTCCAGAACTTCCCTTCCTGCACATGTCTGATCAAGAGTCCATTATTTTCTTTTATATGTTACGAGCAGATGAGTAAATCGGACACTTCTGAAGTATCCAGACAGATAGATAAATTTTACAATTATCGCAGTCTATCCGGGCAGATGAGTAAATTATATCTATCTGTCCAGACGTGCGTAAAGTTTTAAACTATAACGCCCCTATGATGCGTTAGAGCGCTTTTTTTCAATTTTTGGGTTTTGTATTCATGGATTATTAATTGATAGGTATGAAATAAATTTCTTACATTAGTATTTGTCCTCTTTGAACTTTGTCTTTTAACTTAAAGGAGTTAGTGTAATATTCCTCACGTTAGTGTAAGGACTAAGTAATCCATGGCGTGTAGTAGAAGGTTTTAAAGGACTGTATAGGACCAAAACCGACAGTACTGACAATATGACGTCACAATGTGACGTAGTGCTTTCGTCTCTGTAATCCTATCAGTTCGCCTGATCTTAGAATAAATACGCAGAAAAATATGTAGGTGTGTAATCGTAGGTTTTGGCTATTGTTTATACTTAGTCTCCACTTATGCCGTTGCTTTTCTGGTCGATCAAAGTTAAAGACTTAGCTCGTAGTTTTGAACAGAGTAACAGTCTATGTTTTTATTCCGGCTAGAGCCGGAATACCTAATATGGAATCCTAGTATCTTTTGTGTGTATTTCTGTGTTAGCCCTAGAAAAGCGCCTATCTTCAGCACATGCCTAGCTATGTACCATTTTTTGCTTGCTGATTATGCAAATTAGGTAGTTGCAGTGTAAAGCAGTCTTCGTATTTTAATCAGTACGTCATTTTTATCTAACCTAGAGACGAGACATATATATTTGTAATCGTGTCTCTGAACTGTTTCGGACAATTGCTCAGATTGAAGCCTAGCTTCAACACATGCTTCATTTACTAACTGCTTTTGAAAGCAGGGAGCATTCTAAAAGGAATCACTCAAATTGCTTATATTTTATCGATTTCATTTTCTCAATCTTGTACATATATACGCCTTTGATTAAAAAATTTAATTATGTTACTTTCTAATTCAACTACGTATTTCTCAGTGTTATCTCAGAATTAAAGCACAACTGAACTTGTGTAGCTGCAACTCTTTTTTAAAACAGATTTAGTAGGCTACTGGTGGTGAATTTAACTGCATGCTCTTTACAGTTGCATGAGAAATGTTTTGAGCATATATATTCTGGGTGGTGTCTAAAAGCAGGACAAGGGCCAGCACCACTTCAGGACCAGGACCAAGAGTCTAAAACTAAGACCACCCTCAGGACCACTGTCAGGACCATCCTCAGGACCACTTTTAGGTCAGCCCTCAGGACCACTTTCAGGACCACCCTCAGGACCAGGTTCTGAAACCAGGACCACCCTCAGGGCCTTAGGTAGGAATATTTACCAGACAAAAAGCTAATATTTCCAAAAATACAAAGAAATTCTCTAAGCAATAAACTACATTTGCAAAACTATATACATAAGGGTTACTATATTACCGTATTTTCGAACTGGTTACTGGGCAAAATTCTAACTTTGTGTAAGCCTTTTTGCAATCCTTTTGGCCTGGCTTAATCTTCAACCTTCTGCTACTGTCTCCCACAGCTATTTTGCTTTCTGACCAGCTAGGGCGGTCGCTGAGACTACTTAAGCGCAGATTCGAAAATATGCTGAGATACTACAGATGCACGAACTAGGACAAAATACACGTCCTCGTATAATGTATACATGTATAAGCCTAAACACTGCTTTGTCGCCACAGCAGAGAGCAAAGATGCAGCGGTCGCTGCGACTTTCCAGTTTCCACTGAGATGAAGCATCTATAGAGTACATCAAAAGCATAAGCCCAAGCATCAGCCATTAGACAAGTCTCTGTAGAGGAATCTTGCCCTTTTTGGGCACTACTTGTTTACACTAATATATTTGCTTGAATTATATGATTTTCTTCCTTGGACTAGATTGCATACAAGGTTAACGAAAGTAATTAAATAGTTTGATAGTTAAAATCATTTTTCTAACTAAATATCTCGACATTTCGGTTCCTATTTGATTCCACTTTTTTTGCAAAATTAGGCGTACCTAAATTGTTGCGCTAATGTATCTAATATTAGTCTGCTGTAATCCTTGTTTCTGTTAGTTTGCTACTCTTGTTTAGAACAATTTGTTTAACTTAAAAGATTGACTAAATGGTTCTTTTAGACGTCAATTCAAAATGCATAATTACTAAGTTTGGTAACGATATATTTCTCGTCTCTTAACATCATCGAATTGTATCAATATACTGACGCTGGTACCTTTGTAGCTTCCGTATACTTCAGTAGTGAGCTAACTACCTTTACCTCTGCTCAAATTAACGTCATAAAGGAAATTAAGAAAAATTAAAGAATGAAAGAAAGTTGCACACCACCACAGGCCTAAGCCTAAGCCACACCATTACCTTAGGCTTATGCCCAATGCAGTCAAGATAAGATTTTTCTTTGTCAAATTATTGTAAATTCCAATTTATCGACTAAACAATTTTCCACACAAGCTCAAAAACTCCTACATCTACTATTCTATCGTTAGCAAACCAAATTAAATTTCACAACTGATCACCACAAAGAAACCAATTATATTTCACAACTAACCAAATCAACCAAATTCAATTTTACAACTGAAAAACAAATCAATTTAAATTTCACACCTAACAAGTCAACCATATTCAATTTCGCAACTGACCACCACAAACAAGCCTATTTAAATTTCACAACTAAACAATTCATCCAAATTTAACTTCACAACTGACCACGGCACTAAGCTATACTTTATCTAAAAAATTTTATTCTCTCCAATACTAGGTGCTCCTAAATTTCTTATGCTTCAGACTTATAAGCTTGAGTATATATAAGGCATATACAGCTATAAGAAGAAGGCTAAGCCTAAGCCTAAGCCTAAGCCATGGTTGAGTTTATAAGGTTAGTGTGTGGGAATTACTAGAAGAAAAGGTTAACCCAAAACAGAAAGGGTTAGTAAAGACTATGCATAAGGATAAGAAGAAGGGCAAGTCTAAGCCTAAGCCTTTCTTTACGTAATCCATGGCTCCAAGAGACATTCAATTAGTAATCCATGACTTCAACCCTAATAAAAGCAGTAATCCTTAAAGCTGAAATCATAAAATCCAGTAATCCATAACGCCGCGAACACATAACTCCGTAATCCATAACGCCGTGAAAGCAAAAGGCAGTAATCCATAACGCCGCGACACAAAATGTCAGTAATCCATAAAGCCGATACCAATTTTTGGACACGGTGCGTTAGGGTGCCCAGTGTGTGCGTTAGGACGCCCAGTCTATGCGTTATGTGGCGACTATTCCAATAGGAAACAACCGAGTCTGTTTCTTTCATAGTACTTAATATACAGTTTAAATAGATAACAAGAACAAATAGAACAAATAGATAGACATAGAACAAATAGATGGGAACAATTAGTGAAATCTAAATAACTAAACTAACACTTTAAATCAGTAATCAATGTAAATTAATTGAAAATTATTTTTATTTCTGAATTTTTGTAAAACAATCACAATTATCCTGTTCCAAGTTATATCCAAAGAATCAAGTCAAATTAAAAATTTAAGATGAATTTTCATGTTTCCATAAACTTACCATATTTTTTGCGCGTAAACAAAGATTTTGTTTTGACACTCCACTAAACAGATATATTTTAATTAATTGAAACTAATTTGTGCTTTCAAATTTCAGCAGTAAAGTTTTCATTTTAGGCAAACAGACTTATATTCATTAATGCGGACCCCTTCAATTTAAACTTTTAAACGGTGCATTACGTTAACACTTTCATAATAGATCTTCGAGATCTATCTTCTAGGTCTAACTAAGACTGATTACTATAAGGGGCAGTTAACTTGAAGTTCATTGTGTCAACATATATATGCGTGTACACATATACTTGATGCTACAAAAGAACCAGAACTTGATACTATATCCAGAAAACAGCAGACCTCTTTTTGCGACTCCACTTGGACCTCCCCTGCCACCAGAAGTGGGAATATTCGCGTTCTGATCAATCTGTAGCCAAAGTGAACTTCTTAGACATTTTCAATTAATAGCTTTTAATAATATTTAATATTTAAACTTTCGCGTATTAGTGCATGCTTGCCTGTTTACCTATCAGCATCAAACCTGACTGAACTCAAAACTTGAAATTTAAATATTAAAACTGAAGCATTGTCAAGCTGGTTTAATATTAATATTTTTAGTTTGAATACCCATTAACAGCTAGAAAATATTTTCCTTTGCGGTGAGGTCGGGGCAGTTACATATACGGGTCTTATCTCGATTACCCCCCCCAGTACTCAAAATCCTTAAAACTTGACCAAATGAGCTAAAATTTGGTGTGGGTATGTTTTCGACCACGCTGAGTTCAAATATCGCAAAATTTTTCGATTTCGCGAAATTCGATTTTTTTTTCGATTTCTAAGGGATAAGTATTCTAGTATAAGCTAAAGATTTATGCTTAAGATGTAAGCTTATTTTGAGCTAACGAAAAGCTGAAACAAAAAAGGACTTCAGATTCGTGTTCTACGACCCCGAAAACCCCTATATGCATCTTTTCAGCAAAATCGAAGACAAAAAATTTTTCGGTCCCCCCTTAGAAATCGAAAAAAATCGAATTCCGCGAAATCGAAAAATTTTGCGATATTTGAACTCAGCGTAGTGGAAAACATACCCACACCAAATTTTAGCTCATTTGGTCAAGTTTTAAGGATTTTGAGTACTGGGGGGGTAATGGAGATAAGACCCAGTTATACTTCTATGTATTTTTCATCCTGTTCAGCGTTTCAAGAACACTGCACTGCACTTTGCCTTAAGACTTAAGACTACATAGGTTTACGAAGGAAGTGCTTACTAATTATAATTCAAATCACTCAAATCAGAGCATTAAAGCACAATTAATTGATTAATTTTGCCTTTCGTCTAAAGACATCTCTTAAAATTCTAAAATGTAGAATATTTATCCTTTGTCACCCCAACCGCTTTGTTTCGTTGTAGATCAGAGTCCTCTGCTACTGAGTTATGTTAAGTACCAGTATACAAAATTATCAGAAAATAAATAGTTTTTATGAGAGCAATTCTCTTCAAAACACCATCACAGTCTTAAAACACCTCAAGAACGGAATAATGTCCATATCATTTGAATTATTATCTTACGGACATATACCCATGCCAAAATGAAGCTTACTTTATTTAGTTTGGAACTTTCTTCATGGAAATTTGGATCACATACAACTGTTGTCGCCCAGAAACCGATTCTCGGTGGATTCACCCCGCCATTTCTGGCATGCTATGAAAGTGTTAAATTCAGTTCCTATACTATATTTGCTACTTCAAAAGTTGACATTTTAGACCCTAAAAACTTAGATTAAAGAAATATCAGCACGACAGCACGCAATCAACTCTTGGCTGGAAATCATTAAAGTCTGAAAACGCTTTTTCCTCAAATTAATTTGCAGGGAGGGCGCTAATCTTAGATGAAGTTGGAGTCATAAAACGTAAGCCGTAAGTTTATGGACGTCCCCAACAACTCTGAAACAAACTTTTGGATTCAGTTAAAATCTCATTGAAATGCAGGAACTTTACTTGCAAAACAATTTTTATTAGATATTTAAATGCATTCTTTACAGTGGTTCACTCACACACTACATAAACAAAATACGTCGGACGTTAGCACTTGGAAGACCGATATAAAATGACTAAGTACGCAACCATAGTATATACTCTTAGAAAATTTAAAGCAGAAACTGCAAGAATCATTTTTGTAGATGATAATTGATAAAGGCCAGTTTACACTACCAGACTTTCACCAGACCAGACTTGCACCAAACTCAAGTCTGGTGAAAAAATTTCACCAAACTTATACTTTACACAATCAGACTTGACACGCCAAACTTTCACCAGATATTGTCCAGACTTCGGACAAACTTTGAGAGGGATCCAATGACATTTCGAAAAAATTGAGCGCCACGCTTAAAAACATTGGGTGAACACATTTGTGAATATTAACTCACATTTACATATGAATATTAAAGCGTGAAACTAACCTTCTGAGGGACCCTATCTCAGTTGAACAGTGACTAGTCCCAACTCTGCGATATCTAGCATGAGTAATCATTTCACTCATTCAAAATTATTTCAAAATATGAATATCAGAATTGCTTGAAACGGATGAATCGGTTATTGTTTGAAAGAATTCTTGTAGAGATCATTTCTAAAATTTCTTCAGTTGTCCAAATAGCCATAATGTATGTAAAAACCTTTGCGCAACGAAACAGAACCCTCAAAACATGCTGCACTACAAAAAGCAATCAATTCTAGAGACTCTATGGCAGTCAGGTCACGTGTTTTTATGCGAATTCTGATTGGTTGTTTTCACCAGACATCATGTGAAAATTGCCACCAGACCAAACTGAGTTTGGAAGTCTGGCGGAGATCTGGCAGAAGTCTGGTCGAAGTTTGGTCTTACTTTACACTACCAGATTCTCACCAAACTTCCACCAGACTTGAGTTTGGTGCAAGTCTGGTCTGGTGAAAGTTTGGTAGTGTAAACTGGCCTTAAGACAGATAATAAGAGATAAGGACA
>JASAND010022865.1:0-14778 GCA_030248195.1 Trissonchulus latispiculum
GAGAATTGATACAATCAAACATTACGTATATATGTAAAATGAAATGCGATTGATTGTATATGTTTTAGCACAAGGACTGTCGACCACAAATTGTTTAAACTGCATATATACTTATTGTTGCTTTCTGTTGGTCCTGCTAGCGGTTGTATGCTTAAAATATTTACGGATCAGGTAGCTCAAAAAGAAATTAATCTAGCGCCACCCCTAGTCACCACGCAACCGGTACGGGAAATGTCATATTGAGCGCAATGCTTACGTTTGCAGTTCCTAACAGAATAATTACCTATATATTTTCTTCCGAAAGACGATAAGTTCGCGCGAATAGGGCGGAAGGAGGGAATTCCCTATTCGGCGACAAAGCTGGTTTCTTTCATTTTAGTCGCCGAGTAGATTCCCTATTCGGCGCACAAAGCTGGTTTCTTTCATTTTAGTCGCCGAGTAGATTCCCTATTCGGCGCACAAAGCTGGTTTCTGTCATTTTAGTCGCTGAAAAACGGCATTTTTCCGCTTCAGCAGAATCTCAGTTGTAACCATGCACCGTGTATTTAACATTCAAGTCTTTCCCTATTCTACCAAGTTGGTTGCCCGTCGAGGGCATTTTTCCCCCTAGTTCTTTTCATTGTGCTGGCGAACAAACATCATTCATTCATTCATTATGGGGGGTGGTTACTTTGTTCAAAAATCGATAGTCACGAATTTCGCTCATTTTCACACTTTGTTTGTTAATCAATTGATAAATCATTTATAAAGAATTAAATGTTTCAGTAGCGTTTAATGGCGAAATTTAAAAATTTTATCAACTTCTGGGGAGCTCCGGAGCTGGGGATCTAGGATTTCGCTTGCAGTTGTAACAAGTCGAAACCATGTACATACCATAGAAGACTTTTGAATTAAAGGACAACTTGCAGTATAATACGCTTTTTGCATGTTACGCAAAACGAGAAAATTTAACCCCCCCTCAAAAGTCCTCGGACAAAATTCCCCCCCCCTGAAAATTCTTTGTACCTACGCTACTGGCTAGGGGGATATTATTTGGCTCATTTTGAAGCTCGTCGGAATGCCTCATGATATGCGGTTATCGCTTTTGATTTTCCATTTGTCGCTTAGCAAAAGCTTCGTTCAAATAACGGAAATTTATAAAAAAATCACTATAGAAAAACAAAGCATGTGCGAAATTGTTAAAACTCAGGGATAATAGTCGCAAACAATTTCAAGAATTGATCAGCCAACAACCGCAGGCACAAAAATGTTTAGTTGTGCTGTTGTAGTTGTTTTCTGGTTGGGGGCTCACTAATAAATTAAAATCCCGGGCGAGTTGGACGAAAAGGGGTATTCAAACTCCCAACCTCCCCCCTCCTTGGATACGCCCACGTCCGCATGCCCCATCACTAAGACCTGGCTGCGCCACTGATATATATATATATATATATATATATATATATATATATATATATATATATATATATATATATATATATATATATATATATAGTCAGACCCGGGAAAAAACACCCCCAAATAAGGGTAAAAACACGGGGCCGCCCTGGAAGCCTGGTAGACCCGGCGAGTCCCACTAATGTGTGATAATATATATAGCCCCACCCTAGATGACCTCAAACTATAAGTATGAGACCCCTGGACCAAATAGAAAGTTTTCAGTGTAATTTCAAAGTTGACCTCCCAAAACCACCGCCAAAAGCTAAGGGTCATATCGGAATTTCGAAACTTCTCTTGCTAGCGTGGAGAGACTCCGGGCTCCAATACTGTGCATGTGGGTTTGTATTGGCCCCAAGTATTAACACACAAGGCACCATATCCCCTACTGCATTGGGGCTCCACCAGCTGACCAGTTTTTTACCCCCAAAATTTCGCCACTTTTCGGGTAAAAAATGGTCCGAACCCAGCAAAAAATTTTTTCTGAAGCAGTATGGGGGTTTTAATGCGTTTAGAACGCTTAAAAAGCATGGATTAAGCCTAAAAACTTTTTAAATTAGTCAAAACCGACCATTTTTGAATATTTTTCAAAAATGGCTATTTTGCTTATGAAACCTGATTGGTTGATGCTGCACAATTTTTGAACTTTTCAAATCGATAAAAATTGTTACCAATTCATTATAACTTTGGTTGGCCAAATATATAGAGGTCGGGGGAAAAAACCAAGGTAGTCACTTTTTGGACTCTGCAGAACTACCCAGTGGAGCAATCCGGCTATAACTTATTTTCTTATCAAGCCCTGTCTAGACTGTCATTTTGGTATATAAATCGCCTCTCTAGGTCCTGTCGTTAATTAGTAATTAACGGTTAATTAGCCGGGGTAAAAAAACCAATGGCGGGAAAAAACCAACCGATGGGAAAAAACCAACCCCAATATTCGGCCAGGGTAACTCATATTAGCGACTTTATGCATGCAACGGGTAAAATTCATGCAAATTCATTCATGTAATTGCTGACTTCATATCTGCAGTTATTTTTGCCATATTCCTTATAATAAGTGAGAAAATCGAACATCAAAATTTGCAGCATCAACTGGCCAGGTTTCATAAAATTTGCCGGTTTCTATGTTAAAATACAAAAATTTGTAAAACTTTTGAATTCGATGAAATAAATTAAAATAAATGTTGTTTCAGTGTTTTTTCGCGTATTTCTTTGTCCCAGAGTACTTTTTGGCCACTTTAGCTGAGCCAAACTGCCGATCTGCCGAAATGAGGTTTTTACCGGCTAGCACAAAATTGTCAGGTCCAAATGCAACTTTGAGCTGTTCATGTAAAAGAACGCATTAAACTTGCTATATGGACGACGTTTGAGCAACTAAGAACCATTTTTGGGAGTTTGGCAGCAAAAGCAAAACTTGGTTTTTTCCCCATTTTGTAAAAATTCTGCTGGCAGCTTGCCAAGCGTCGCAGAAAGGCGAGACCGACATTTTTGGAAAGAGCACATGTTGTTCTCATAGGAACTATCAAAAGTTATTACCTAACTACTATGAAACATTTTCTACAGGCCTTCAAAAATAGGCAAAATTTTGAATTTTGGGGGGGGGGTCGAAAATGCCAAAATTTTCAAAATGTCATAAAATGTCCAAAAGTGGTCCGATTTCGCTCAAATTTGGTGTGGTAGGTGGGATGGGCCCTACCAACTTGCGTGCAAAACTTGAGCCCGCCAGCTCGTCCCCATCGCCCAAACGAGGGGTTGGTTTTTCCCCACCACTTGCGGGTTGGTTTTTCCCCCCGACCTCTATACTAAAGTCTGACCAAAAAATGAAGGGAGCGAATTGTTTTGCTTATACTGAATTATCGGTACGTTTTTGCTGCAGCAATGTATATATTTTCTGAACCGTCATGGCATGAACTTTCTTTTGGTTGAAAAAAATTTTTTTTAAATTAAAATTCATCAAAAGAAGCCGATTTTTTAAGTTTTGAAAGATCAGTAGAAGCCAGGAACTAGCCGTTCGATGGAAAATTAGCCCACGTCTCAAACATTTTGAATCCCGAATATCAGCTCATTTCGTCAAAAATTGCGATAGTTATTCAATTTTTTTAATTCTCAAAATCCTTTGATCTTTGCCGCTTTTCCAAATTTGACTGGCTATTACTCGCGACTCACTCAATGCAAAAAGTTTTTAATTGGATTTTCTGGACGGCTCACGTGTCAGCTCTCATATGATATATGTGGTTTTTCAAAATTTGAAAATTTATTTTTTCGAAAAATACCACTTTTTGACCCAAAATTTCGACAATGCGAATCCAGCAAAAGTTGGTAAAAATAACATCATCATAAAGTTTAATCTGAGCTGAATCCAACGATATAAAGTTTTCGTGGCTACGGCTTAAATGGTCCCAGCAATGAATTTTTAAATCATTTCCTATTTCAGCTGATTTATGACAAGTTGCGCTATATTGTGCATTGATTTGCCGCAAATAGTGTAAACTAGCCAAAAACCGGCTAAAAAGCGAAATTGTTGATTCGCATGATGCTGCTGCTGCGCATGATGATGCTGGATTCGCATTGTCGAAATTTTGGGTCAAAAAGTGGTATTTTTCGAAAAAAATCTATTTTCAAATTTTGAAAAACCACATATATCATATGAAAGCAGACACGTGAGCGGTACAGAAAATCCAATTAAAAACTTTTTGCATTGAGTGAATCGCGAGTAATAGCCAGTCAAAGTTGGAAAAGCGGCAAAGATCAAAGGATTTTGAAAATCTAAAAAATTGAATAACTATCGCAATTTTTGACGAAATGAGCTGATATTCGGGATTCAAAATGTTTGGGACATGGGCTAATTTTCCACCGAACGGCTAGTTCCTGGCTTCTACTGATCTTTCAAAACTTAAAAAATCTGCTTCTTTTGATGAATTTTAATTTTAAAAAAAATTTTTCAACCAAAAGAAAGTTCATGCCGTGACGGTTCAGAAAATATATACATTGCTGCTGCAAAAATGTTCCGGTAATTCAGTATAAACAAAACAATTTCGCTCCCTACATTTTTTGGTCAGACTTTAAATTTGATGCGCTCTTTCGCCTGGAAGCATCAAATCTACTCCAGCGCCAATATTTTTGGGTGACTTTTTTACCACAAGCCATTTTTTCTTTACCATTTTGTCGGGTAAAAAAATCACCGATTTTTTTAATTAATCTGAGAACCTGTGGTGCTAGGAAAGATTTTAATACCTGAATCGATACAGGGCAGTGCCGTGCACTTACACGCAAAACCGCTTCAAGATTGGTCAACATTTGCGAAAGTTAGAGGCTTAAGGCGAAAACCCTTTTTTCCCGGGTCTGTCTATATAGGTCACAAATGGAATTTTTTAAAAGTGGTCAAATTTGTGTCAAATGAAAGTCCTAAGCAAACGGAACAACTTGTCATGGAGCCACCCACCCAAACTTGCTGTGCCAAATATATAACGTCACGTGCCTATGAAACTGTTGTCTTTACTTCTTCAACCGGAATTTAAAGGATATATATATATACAAGTAACAAAAAATGCTCCGCACAAAAGAGGATAATATGTGTGTGTTGGCTGTGTCTATATATATATCCTTTAAATTCCGGTTGAAGAAGTAAAGACAACAGTTTCATAGCCACGTGACGTTATTTGGCACAGCAAGTTTGGGTGAGTGGCTCCATGACAAGTTGTTCCGTTCGCTTAGGACTTTCATTTGACACAAATTTGACCACTTTTAAAAAAAATCCCCACCCCAGCAACAGCCATTTTGGGTACGCAGTTCTATGACAAAAGTTGCTCAGCTCACTTATAGCTTTCATTTTATGCCAAATTTGATCACTTTTGAAAAATTTTATTTTTGACCCAAAATAGCCTAAGTCCCCACCCCACCCCACCACAGCACTCTACAGCCACTTTGGGAACGCAGTTCTATGACAAAAGTTGCTCAGCTCATTTAGGCCTTTCATTTTATACCAACTTTGACCACTTTTGAAAAATTTTATTTTTGACCCAAAATAGCCTAAGTCCCCACCCCACCCCACCACAGCACTCTACAGCCACTTTGGGTACGCAGTTCTATGACAAAAGTTGCTCAGCTCACTTAGAGCTTTCACTTGACACCAAATTTGACCACTTTTGAAAAATTTTATTTTTGACCCAAAATAGCCTAAGTCCCCACCCCACCCCACCACAGCACTCTATATACAGCCACTTTGGGTACGCAGTTCTATGACAAAAGTTGCTCAGCTCACTTAGAGCTTTCATTTGATACCAAATTTGACCACTTTTGAAAAATTTTATTTTCGACCACTTGACCTCACCAACCCGACTGACCCTTCCGACGGCAAAGTGGAACTAGCACAGCAAAATAGGTACGTCGGACGGCAAAACGGATACCGGGAATGAGCTGGGCGCACCAGAAAACCCCTATAGACAAAGTCTGATGGGTGATGGGCACCGGATATTTTTTCATATCCGGATATCCGCCTATTTTACGTTAACGGATATCCGGATATCCGGTTATCCGGCTATTCCAAACTTAACTTCAAGAAAATTTTTCGATTTTGCAGTTAAATTTCCAATTTTTCGGCTGTCTGTGAATATCTATCATGCAACCAAGCCGCAACCTTCGATTCAAAAATATTTTCAGAATAATCTTTGAAAAATATTTTTGAATTTTTGAAATTTTTCTCAAAAATTTGTTAATTTTTCATTGTTTTGTTTGAAAAGTACACGGATATCCGGATATCCGGATATTTTGCTCAAATCGGATATTATCCGGATATAAAAATTATCCGGATATCCAGTGCCCATCACTAAGACAAAGTTTTGAGAGGCCAGGTAAAGCCTACTATGGACCTCCAGGAAGCGGTTTCCGACTTGACCCTCCCGATGGCAAAGTGGCACCAGCCCAGCAAAATAGGTGCGTCGGACGGAAAAACGGATACCGGGAATGAGCTGGGCGCACCAGAAAACCCCTATGGACAAAGTTTTGAGACGCCAAGTAGAGCCTAGTATGGACCTCCAGGAAGCGGTTGCCGACATGACCCTCCAGACGGCAAAGTGGAACCAGCACAGCAAGATGGATGAGTCCTACGGCAAAAAGGACACCGGGAACGAGCTGGGCGCACCAGAAAACCCATATAGACAAAGTTTTGAGAGGCCAGGTAAAGCCTACTATGGACCTCCAGGAAGCGGTTTCCGACTTGACCCTCCCGACGGCAAAGTGGAACCAGCCCAGCAAGATGGGTAAGTCTGACGGTAAAACTGACTGCGGGAATCGATTCTCCGTGCCAGAAAACCATTGTATGCAAGATTTGAGCTTTCAAGGTTGAACAAAGGTTGCGGAGCAAAAAAGTTGCGATTCTTAAATTCTTTAGAGGGTACTACTAGACTCTATAGCCCTTTAGGTTGGCCCACCGCTGCAGTTCACGTGAAAGCGGCGAACATTATGTACAATACAACCATCAAATAGGAGAAACCGGAAAAAAACATCGCCGCCATAACCGGTCCGGGGCGCAACTTTTAAACGGTAAGTGATACAGGGCTGAAACTTCACAGATATACTAAACTCGATGTGCTCTACAATTTGCGCATGAAATCTGCGCAGGATTTTGCGCAGCTTCTGCGCAGCTTATTTTACACTGTCTCCAGCCACTTTTCACACATTATAGGGATCGCTGCCATATATATACAGCCAACACACACATATTGTCCTCTTTTGTGCGGAGCATTTTTGTTACTAGTTAAGCTTTTTCTTCATAAATGCACTAAATATGCGGTTAAAAAGCAGAAAATTGACCGCCGAAGGCGCAAAATTTTTTGGTTTTTTGCCCTTTTTCCTCTTTCTCCCTAATTTTTCCTACCTTCGAATAGCGACCGGGGGGGGCGGCCCCCCCTGGATCCGCCCCTGCCCCCATGGCCTGCGGGTCGGGGGGTGCGGTGGGGGGTCAGAAATGAAAGTTTTCCAAATCTGTCATGTTTGGTATTAAATGAAAGCCCTTGGCGAGGCGATCAACTTCTGTCATTATGCCACACACAAAAAGTGACTCCATCATGATCCTGTGGGGGGAGCCCCACCCACAGTGGGTCCGGTGTGGGTCAAAAATGAAAGTCTTCAAAAGTGGTCATGTTTGGTATCAAGTGAAAACCCTTAGCGAGGTGAACTACTTTGGTCATTATGCCATCCACAGAATGTGGCCCAACGGATGGGTGCCCTAGCCCCAGTGGGAGCTTTATGAAAGTAACTTTAAAAATTCCTCCAATTATTTCGTAATAGTAAACCAAGCCATAGAACAAAGAAGCTTGAAAAGTGCCAATTTCTCCGTTTTCTTGATTCTGTCAGAAAAACCCTCATCCTCCACTTTTTTGGGCTCCTCCCCTCCACTACTATAAGGTGTCCAGAAACTGTCAAATTTTCATGATTTTTGGTCAAAAATTTCAAAAACTTTCCGACTTCGCCGGAAATTTGATACGGGTGTAAAGGATAGCAGCAAGCTACAGCATTAAATAAAGAGACGTCACTGCCAAAGTAGTAGACTTATGCGGCACGATTGCACCAAAATGCTATTCTGCACGTGCCTGCAGAATTTTATGCGACTGCTTTTTATCTGTGATTATTTATAGGCCATGCCGTACGTCAGCAGCACTCTACTGCAGTTTACAGTAAGTCTACATACAGCGTGCTATGGTTGCTGCATAACAGTACAGCACGATAGCAGCACCGTACAGCGCTGCGACTACGTATGTTCATCGTGCTCAGCTACCCCAATAACCCTTATATGCGTCCCACTAAAAGGCCCAAAATTGCATATTTATGCCTATTTTGACTAATTTTGCAGAGTTGAGATTTAGAAATTTTGTCAAAGTGGCTGTTTGTTCGGACTAACTTTGGGCCGGTTGCCTGACCGATCCCGGACTGGACAAATATCAAAAATCGCGCTCGTTATGACACGCCACCTACATATCCCAAACTTTCTTATGCAACAAGTCGTGTCTCACTAGCTTGCTTCCTGTTGCATCTGTGACACAAAATTAGCCTTTTTTGGCTATTTTAGCGGTCAGGCCATCTTTGGCCGACCGGAAAAAAACAAACGGACCTAACTTTGTCCGGAATCGAAAATTTTCAAAGTTGAAAATTTAGAGCAAAACTTTTTTGCTACTCGTACTCGTCGTGCTGATTCCAACGATACCAAACTTGTCTTGTAAGTATATATGTTACGTACCGTATGACATTTTGTATATACCGTATAATACGGTACGGCAATTTTCATACCGTATATATTAAACGGTACGTACCGTATAATACGGTACAACTTTTTCTGTACCGTATTAAACGGTACGTCCCGCACGGTTAGTTTTTGTAGCGTATTGGCAAAGAACTGAATATATACTGCTGTTAACATTAAATAAAACAAATAATACAAATTTTGCAGTTTTGCATAATCACAGAATTATAAATTATTCAATTGCCACAATCTGCATGACTAAAATATATAGGAGCTTTGCTCTTGCAATTCTTATTTCTATACCACTGAACTTCTAATTCTGTTAATTCTATTAAATATTCTGAACATATATAAAAATGGAAAATGCTTGAACTTAACTTTTGAAAGTCAACGTTTTTACACAAAAATACAAATATATATCTGTTTTATTTAATATTATTTAACAGCAGTATTCAGTCCTTTGCCAATACGGCACAAAAACTGACCGTACAATATAATCATAGGGGTCGCGGCAGCGACCCCTCTAATATGTGTCAAAAGTCCCTGGAGACACCGTAAAATAAGCTGCGCAGAGGCTGCGCAAAATCCTGCGCAGATCCTGCGCAGATTTCATGCGCAAATTGTAGAGCACATCGAGTTTAGTATGTGTGCGAAGTTTCAGCCCCGTATCACTTTCCGTTAAAAAGTTGCGCCCCGGACCGGTTATGGCGGCGATGTTTTTTTTCCGGTTTCTCCTATTTAATGGTCGTATTGTCCTGACTTTCCACCTCTTTCACGTAATCTGCAGCGGAGGCCGGACCTAAAGGGGTATAGCGTCTGGTAGTACCCCATGCGCCATTTAAAAATCGCTACTTTTTTTGCGCCGCAGGTGCGCCACGGCGCCGCAGCGGCGCCGCAAAGTCTGCTCAGAGCGAAAAGTGACCATTTTTGTGGTCGCTGCGCAGCTCGAACGTTAAGAGCTGGAGCCGATTTCTTTTTATATTCAGAAACTACATATATTGTACTAACTAAGTAGCTAAGTCTCGTTTCTCTATCACTTCCCATGCGACCACAGTGGCCGGTCAAAAATGGTGAAAATTTGAAAAATGAAAAATCGAAATTTCTCGCTGTGTATTCAACTTAGAAAGCTCAATTCTTTCATACAAAGGTTTTCTGGCACGGCGAATTGATTCCCGTAAGCAGTTTTGCCGTCGGACCCACCCATATTGCTGGGCTGGTTCCACTTTGCTGTCGGGAGGGTCAAGTCGGTACCGACTTCCAAGAACACCATATAGGACTGTGCTAAGCCTCTCAAAACTTTGTCCATAGGGGTTTTCTGGTGCGCCCAGCTCGTTCCCGGAGTCCGTTTTGCCGTCCGACCCACCCATTTTGCTGGACTGGCTCCACTTTGCCGTTTGAAGGGTAAATCGGGTAGGGGGTCAAGTGGTCAAAAATAAAATTTTTCAAAAGTGGTCAAATTTGGTACCAAATGAAAGCCCTAAGTGAGCTGAACAACTTTTGTCATAGAATTGCATGCTCAAAGTGGCTGTAGAGTGCTGTGGTAGGGTGGGGGTGGGGACTTAGGCGATTTTGGGTCAAAAATTAAAATTTTCAAAAGTGGTCAAATTTGGTACCAAATGAAAGCCCGCATCGAACTGAGCAACTTTTGTCATAGAAGTGCGTACCTAAAGTGGCTGTAGAGGGCTGTGGTGGGGTGGGGACTTAGGCGATTTTGGGTCAAAAATTAAAATTTTCAAAAGTGGTCAAATTTGGTACCAAATGAAAGCCCGCATCGAACTGAGCAACTTTTGTCATAGAAGTGCGTACCTAAAGTGGCTGTAGAGGGCTGTGGTGGGGTGGGGACTTAGGCGATTTTGGGTCAAAAATTAAAATTTTCAAAATTGGTCAAATTTGGTACCAAATGAAAAGCCCGCATCGAACTGAGCAACTTTTGTCATGGAAGTGCGTACCTAAAGTGGCTGTAGAGGGCTGTGGTGGGGTAGGGTGGGGACTTCGGCGATTTTGGGTCAAAAATTAAAATTTTCAAAAGTGGTCAAATTTCGAGTCAAATGAAGGCCCGCATCGAACTGAACAACTTTCGCCATAGAACCACCCAAACTTGCTGTGTCGGATTTATATACTTGCTTTCTCAACCGGAATTTAAACGACAGACATAGGCCCAACACACATATTATATATCCCTTTTTGTGCGGAGCATTTTTGTTACTTGTACGGTACGTACCGTTTAATACGGTACGAAAATTGCCGTACCGTATTATACGGTACAAAATCTCATACGGTACGTAACATATATATATAGCTGGCACGGTGCCCGAACGGGTATCTAAGGGCCGTGCTGAGCCTTTTACACCCATATTATAGGGGGGCACTATCGTGCCCCCTATAATACTTATTCCCCTCCCGTATTAACGCTCTAAATCCTAGTCCTGTCCGCTTAAAACCTAATGTCCTCCATTTTGCATTTTCACACTCCATAGAGCATTTTTATTCTTTATATATATATATATATATATATATATATATATATATATATATATATATATATATATATATATATATATATATATATATATATATATATATATATATATATATATATATATATATATATATATATATATGTCTGTATATGTAATGGAAATGGAAGGGATGTGTTATGATGAGATGTTGAAATTGCAGGGATGCCCATTCGGATTGATAGAATCGAAGATGAAGATTGTGATACAACCTATGCATCCATTTCATATTAGTGTTGGAGATCCCGGAACTGGGAAATCAACTGCCATCTATGATCTTTTCTATAAGCCTATAAGTGCACTTGAAACATTATTGGGTACCGCTTTCAGCTCTTCTGAAGCAACTGTCCCGGGGATAGATAAAAAGGAACTGGAAGTATGTTATGGGTGGGGGTGTGACAGCAAGCAACCCCCTATAATATGGGTGTAAAAGGTGCTGCGCGGCCCTTAGAGACTGGTTCGAACACCGTACCAGCTAAATACTCAACCAAATTAGGCAGTTATGTAGTTTACAGTTAGGGTAACAATGTTCATATTTGACAGCCTTCGCATCCTGATAAGTTGGTCCGATTGTGTTTTCCTTGTAAGTCACGTTTAGAGAAGTATTTTCCTTTTAACTCATCATCATCATCATCATCCAGAACCTTACGGGCGCAAGCGCCCAATGGTGGCTCTGACAGTCCTTTTAACTCACAAACTGAACGATCTGGGCATTTTCAGCCGGTTAAGTATATATGGTGTTTTGCGCGTGTGCGTAGAAGTCTGCTTCTTGGCTGGGCTTATCCTGCGGGGGGAGGGGCGCGGGACCCCCCCCAAAGCACTCTCACCCCAAATCATTTCCACCAAAAAGACACCCACAAGAAAAGTGGGTGTCCCTTGTAGCACCAACTTTTGCCCTGAAAAAAACGCCAGAAGGCAAAATTTTAAAAAGCTTTCCTCCTTCACCTGAGGTTTTAGTTGTTTTTTTCAAACACTAAATCCGCTTATTTTTACTGATTACTATAAAAATAGCGTAACTTTGTGCATGTGTTTAGAAAATGTTTGAAAGATGTTCGCCCCCCCCCAATAAACTCGCCCCCCGAGGGCTCCTTCAAAGGGCGCCCCCCCCACAAAAAATATCCAAAATAAGCCCAGCTTGACAGTAGCTTTTGCTTGTGATAACGCTGCAGTTAAAATGCTCCTTGCAGTTGTATGTAAAATGCAATACGAGCTAAGGGCGGCATTTAAATACGAAAAAGAAGATTCAAAATGCTGAGAATGAGCCAGCATTTATATAGATGTGTAAAAGACAAGATTTAAATGCTTAATACAATGCTCGTGCGGTTCCTACTTTTCCTACTTTTTTCCTACTTTTTTCCTACTTGAGGCCCAAAATTCTTACTTTTTCCTACTTTTTTCTTGGCTGGTAAATTTTATTATATTAATTTTGGTTTTCTGCTTCAATTTTACAAAAATTTCGCGCCTACGGCGCGGAAAGTTTTATTTTAATGCTCACTTTATCTCCTGAAAAGGTACACTCATTCTGCAGGCCAAGGCAAGTGTTTGCGAAACAAAACTGGGCTTGTCCATTTTGTTCCGAACTGTTCTCTCTATATAATATGGTTCACGCTGAGTATAGCGTCTTGCTAGAATTATGTTAACTTGTGATGCTGCATGAAGGGCAAGTCTAAGAGTGGATTGGGCATGTATATATATATATACCAGATGAATTTATGCTATGCACATTGCTGATCTTTTATGGAAATAATTATCCGCGGAAATAATTTGCTGGCATCCTGTTTCGTTTTTCATGTTTCTAGCCAGGTTTTTCCTTTTTCTTTTCATTTCCTTTTTGCGCCGTAAATTTATTTTATTTCCTTTTTTAACTGAGCTTCAAAAATGAAGGGATTTTGCAGGATTTTTTAGGAAGCTTACCTTTTTGTCTGTATTTTTTCGAAGAGTTCCGGCTTCGCCGGGGTTGCTTCGCCGTCGTTAGATTTCAATTCTAAAGATATTTTTGGATTTTGGAAGTACTTAATTAAACTTGGGTCGGTGCTGAGCTTTCCTCGTCAGCTTGGCTTCAAAAGTGTTAACTGTAATGCGTAGTCTTTGTTCCAAAATTGTGTTCTTTGGAACGAACAATTTCAGGGCTGCCGCGGTTCCTTTTTTCCTTTATTTTCCTTTTTTCGAGGTCGTCCTTTTTTCCTTTTTTCTGCAAAACTTCCTTTTATTTCATTTTTTTCAATAATTTTCTGAAAATCGACAAAGATGTGCCTAAAATTTTGTCCTACTAAGCCTATTTACTGTGATCAAAATGACGAAGCTTGAAACGCGTCTAGCAGCGGCGCCAGGTTTTTTGAAGGGGAGCCCTTTTTTGGGAAACCCCCCCTGGCGCCACCACTGAACGCGTCCGTATTTGCATTTTAAATAGCGTTTTGCTTAAATTCTCTTTGCTTAGAAACGTATCTATTGTTTCAAACCTTGTGTGGCTGTTCAAAATGGAAAAATTTAATTTTTTGCTCAGTAACGTTATTAATTTCAATTTTTATTAATTAATAATCTCTTAAAATTCCTTTTATTTCCTATTTTTTGTCGGACACATTCCTTTTTTCGGGTGCAAAATTCCTTTTTTTATTTTCTTTTTTCTGAGAAAGGTCGCGCGGCAGCCCTGAAATTTTAAAAATGAACGAAAAATTAAATTTGGGTAAGGTTAAGAAAAGAACAAAGTAGGCTCTTCACTAAGTGGAATAATTTCAACCGGTTCAAGGAATTTGGGTAAGGCGGGTAGGGTGATGTCAGATGTGGATGAGGGTTTTTGCCCCTAGTCCTGTTTATGGGGCACGAGAAGGTAGCTAATTTTGAGAATTTAATAGACTTATTTGTACGAAGCATTATCAGAAATAAATTTTTCAAACAATGTATAATGATTTTTCAAAGAATTTGCACCTTGCGGAGTGGACATACACATGGGTCCGATTCTGAGCGGGGGAGAGCTATACCCCAACTTCAGGTGTCTGTTTATGAAATATATATATACTCCAAATTTTCGAGAGTTTATCTCAAAAATAGCGACATTGTGGATTTTTTAAAATTTTTTGGTAAAAAAGTAAAAATGATTCTAAACAATTGTTTCTATTTTTGAGAAATTTAGAACACTAGTTTGCTTAAAATGTACAATTTTTTGTAAAAAAATCGTTGAGGGAGGAGTCTCCCCCCTTTCTCTTCTGGCCATGAGGGCTAACTTTTTTCTTCTTGCAGAGGGGTCTGCCCGGTTTTTTTCGGTCAGGGAGGAACTGCATCCCCATCACATAGAAATCAATTGCTTTCATGCCTTTACCGTTTTTGGTGGAACGTGAATGTGCATAGATAGGGGTTTTCTAGAATAGAATAGAATAGAATAGGTATTTACTAACTAACTATAACTAACTAGGCTTAGGCAGCGCTCAACAATTTACTATGTTAAAACTACTATATACGTTTTTTGAAAAATTCCTACTTTAAAATTCCTACTTTTTTGCGAAATTCCTACTTTTTGTTCCTACTTTTTCCTACTTTTTTAAGGAAAATTCCTACTTTTATTCCTACTTTTCCAAAATTGGTGCGCACGAGGAC